>WFAB01003442.1:0-16246 GCA_018977245.1 Lethenteron camtschaticum | reverse complement strand
TGTGTCGGCGTGCTCTTTTAGGACAAGGAAGCTGCTGTTTTAGCAGCGTCGGAATAAGATGCTCGAAAAGAAGTCACACGAGTGTGTTCGGTCCTTTTAGGAGCCGTGGTACCCATGGCTGGCACCAGGACAAAGCCTTGTCTCAAGGGCTGACTTTCAGTAGATCGCAGCGAGGAAGCTGCTCTGCTACTTACTTGCCCTCCAATGGAGAATTTAAAGTGTACTCATTCCAATTACAGGGCCTCGAAAGAGTCCTGTATTGTTATTTTTCGTCTCTACCTCCCCGAGTCGGGAGTGGGTAATTTGCACGCCTGCTGCCTTCCTTGGATGTGGTAGCCGTTTCTCAGGCTCCCTCTCCAGAATCGAACCCTGATTCCCCATTACCCGTGGTCACCATGGTAGGCACGGAGCCTGCCATCGTAAGTTGATAGGGCAGACATTCGAAAGATACGTCGCCAGCACCAGGGCCGTGCGATCTGCCCACGTGGTTATCCAGAGTCACCAAAGCGTCCGGGCAAGCCCGGATTGGTTTTGGTCTAATAAGTGCACGCATCCCCGGAGGTCAGCGCTCGTCAGCATGTATTAGCTCTAGAATTACCACAGTTATCCAAGCAACGGTCGAGCGATCAAAGGAACCATAACTGATTTAATGAGCCATTCGCAGTTTCACTGTAACATCCGTTTGCACGCAGACATGCATGGCTTAATCGTTGAGACAAGCATATGCTACTGGCAGGATCAACCAGGTAGCTGGCGGCTTTCGACTCTCCACTCGCCAAAAGCACGCCATGGTGACCAGGCGCCCAGCCCAAAGGCTCGCCTGGCTCCCACACAGCGTTTGTGGGCCCCAGCCTGCCCAAGTAGGGCAGGCAGGAGTCACTCTCCTGAGGCAAGCATGCACCCAGGCAGAGGAGAGTCCCCACACGCGTCCAAATTCGGACGGACAGGACCCCCACGCACACCATGTAAACACACCTTTTGGCACGGACTTCACACAACACAAACCACCACAAGGAGGGGCCTCGCGTTGTCGTGTATGCTCCGTTTGGCAACCTGACGATGCTGAAAGCTCACAAAACACAGGGCTTCCCACAAGGCCAGCCACTTTGAGGCAGCTGTAAGCGCACCACACACACCCTACGTGGGGTGGGAGGGAAGGAGCAGGGGTCGACCCCACATGCCTGCAAACCTCTAGAGCGGCCTTACAATGCTCGCTACTCTCTGGACCGGCAAAGGCAATTGAAACCAACCCTAATTCTTGCACAGTTGGCAGCTTTCCTTGGCACAAGACCGAACAGCGCAGCGAACCCGTGCAGCACCAACCCAAGGGGACAGCCTTCCCCACACACTCTGGAGGAGAAGAGGCTCCTCGGGCTGAGTCACACAGCTCAAGATACTCGCTCATTCACGGAAACCTTGGGAAACAACACCTGCTGACACACACCACTTATGCATCGCATGAAGATTGCCATTGTCCATACACTTGTGCAGGTGCGATGGAAATATTTTCTCGTTTTGGTGCATGCTATATTTTTACAGACAGCTACCGACAAACGGTAGAAATTGGCGGGGATAGGCCTCAGACATTACCCAAAGCTCCGGGAACGTGAGCGATGCAAGACGAATGGGCATTTTAAAGCAGATCTATGGCAGTTAAATTTCGATTTAAAGCTTTCGTGACTGCAGGGATTCATCTTCTTGGTTCTTGCAGCAGCAGCAGCAACTGCAGCAGCAGCAGAAACTGCAGCAGCAGCAGCAACTGCTGCAGCAGCAGTAACTGCAGCTCCCTTTGATGCTGTTAATCCTGCATAATGCACATGCATATGCAGTACTAATCACATTCCTGCATTTCCCATAAATATGCTAAATTCATCTTCTTGTTTCTTTCGGTAAAGTCACGTAGAAGGGAAGTAATAAAATAATAAAAATAAAACATAATAAAACAATTTTATTTTTATTATTTTATTACTTCCCTTCTACGTGACTTTACCGAAAGAAACAAGAAGATGAATCCCTGCAGTCACGAAAGCTTTAAATCGAAATTTATGCTAAATTCCTTTTGATATGCAAATTCCTTTGTCAATGCGCCCAGCTTATATATATGCTCCAAGCTCGTGTGCTGTTTCATTCAGACTCTGTCGCCTCGACGGACCTGGTTTTCACCTGAGGACGGCTGCTTGCGTTGTGGCCGAAACGTCGTGAGAATTGTTTTATTATGTTTTATTTTTATTATTTTATTACTTCCCTTCTACGTGACTTTACCGAAAGAACCAAGAAGACAGATCTATGGCAGTTACTGACAGTGCCTGGCGTGGGTTACTTGTCTCCGTTGTCGAGAGGGGAAGACGACCCATGTATATGTAAAGGGCGATTTTTTAGCAACCGTTAAGGCTGTCTTTCCCCTTCACTTGTATCGAGAGGGAAGCGAAGAACATGTATGGCGTGTACGTTTTTTTACGAATTTTCAAGAGCAATCTAACGACATGAATTGCGAATACGTTTTTTGAACAATTTTATTCCTTTCCCAAAACATCGAGTGTTAGTGTATAAAACCGCTAGAGAAAATAAATTGGCAGGCGAAACTTAAAAAGGAGAGACCCATGAACAGCATGGCCAGGCGGCTCACGTCGACGTTTTCCCCCGAGCAAAGTCCGCCGAGACCCCCTGTATCCCACGGGGATGTACTGGCGTGCGCTTAAAGGTTGATGCCGCTCTGTTACTTGGGAAACGAACCACAAGCCAAATCCAGCTAATTTGTGAATGACTTAGCTCTCCTGCTTTCTCGAGAACGTGCTTTTTTCGTCGGATGAAACTTCCACAGGCTTTTCCAGCAGATTTGCACGTGCACTCAAAAAAGTCAAAATTTTTACACATAGACCCCATCAAACGGGAGAAATTGGCCGGGATTGCTCTCATGTGCGTTACGGGGCATCGTTTCTGTCGCGCCGAATTCCATCGAGCTGGGAAATCGCTCATTTTTGTGTCGCCAAATATCGTACGAACGCCGTGAAACTTCCACAGGCTTTTCCAGCAGATTTGCACGTGCACTCAAAAAAGTCAAAATTTTTACACATAGACCCCATCAAACGGGAGAAATTGGCCGGGATTGCTCTCATGTGCGTTACGGGGCATCGTTTCTGTCGCGCCGAATTCCATCGAGCTGGGAAATCGCTCATTTTTGTGTCGCCAAATATCGTACGAACGCCGTGAAACTTCCACAGGCTTTTCCAGCAGATTTGCACGTGCACTCAAAAAAGTCAAAATTTTTACACATAGACCCCATCAAACGGGAGAAATTGGCCGGGATTGCTCTCATGTGTGTCACGGGGCATCGTTTCTCTCGCACCGAATTCCCTCGGGCTGGCAAAATGCTCTTTTGCTTTGCTCCCCCCCCCCCCCCCGACAGACGCGTATATTAAAATAGCATAGAAATTGCAGGTTTAAAAAATGTCACTTTGTCAGACACCCACCGACCTAGGGGCGGCTCACCTAACCGTATTTTTCCGGCCGAGTCCTCCCGGTACCTCACTGGGATGTGTCGGCGTGCTCTTTTAGGACAAGGAAGCTGCTGTTTTAGCAGCGTCGGAATAAGATGCTCGAAAAGAAGTCACACGAGTGTGTTCGGTCCTTTTAGGAGCCGTGGTACCCATGGCTGGCACCAGGACAAAGCCTTGTCTCAAGGGCTGACTTTCAGTAGATCGCAGCGAGGAAGCTGCTCTGCTACTTACTTGCCCTCCAATGGAGAATTTAAAGTGTACTCATTCCAATTACAGGGCCTCGAAAGAGTCCTGTATTGTTATTTTTCGTCTCTACCTCCCCGAGTCGGGAGTGGGTAATTTGCACGCCTGCTGCCTTCCTTGGATGTGGTAGCCGTTTCTCAGGCTCCCTCTCCAGAATCGAACCCTGATTCCCCATTACCCGTGGTCACCATGGTAGGCACGGAGCCTGCCATCGTAAGTTGATAGGGCAGACATTCGAAAGATACGTCGCCAGCACCAGGGCCGTGCGATCTGCCCACGTGGTTATCCAGAGTCACCAAAGCGTCCGGGCAAGCCCGGATTGGTTTTGGTCTAATAAGTGCACGCATCCCCGGAGGTCAGCGCTCGTCAGCATGTATTAGCTCTAGAATTACCACAGTTATCCAAGCAACGGTCGAGCGATCAAAGGAACCATAACTGATTTAATGAGCCATTCGCAGTTTCACTGTAACATCCGTTTGCACGCAGACATGCATGGCTTAATCGTTGAGACAAGCATATGCTACTGGCAGGATCAACCAGGTAGCTGGCGGCTTTCGACTCTCCACTCGCCAAAAGCACGCCATGGTGACCAGGCGCCCAGCCCAAAGGCTCGCCTGGCTCCCACACAGCGTTTGTGGGCCCCAGCCTGCCCAAGTAGGGCAGGCAGGAGTCACTCTCCTGAGGCAAGCATGCACCCAGGCAGAGGAGAGTCCCCACACGCGTCCAAATTCGGACGGACAGGACCCCCACGCACACCATGTAAACACACCTTTTGGCACGGACTTCACACAACACAAACCACCACAAGGAGGGGCCTCGCGTTGTCGTGTATGCTCCGTTTGGCAACCTGACGATGCTGAAAGCTCACAAAACACAGGGCTTCCCACAAGGCCAGCCACTTTGAGGCAGCTGTAAGCGCACCACACACACCCTACGTGGGGTGGGAGGGAAGGAGCAGGGGTCGACCCCACATGCCTGCAAACCTCTAGAGCGGCCTTACAATGCTCGCTACTCTCTGGACCGGCAAAGGCAATTGAAACCAACCCTAATTCTTGCACAGTTGGCAGCTTTCCTTGGCACAAGACCGAACAGCGCAGCGAACCCGTGCAGCACCAACCCAAGGGGACAGCCTTCCCCACACACTCTGGAGGAGAAGAGGCTCCTCGGGCTGAGTCACACAGCTCAAGATACTCGCTCATTCACGGAAACCTTGGGAAACAACACCTGCTGACACACACCACTTATGCATCGCATGAAGATTGCCATTGTCCATACACTTGTGCAGGTGCGATGGAAATATTTTCTCGTTTTGGTGCATGCTATATTTTTACAGACAGCTACCGACAAACGGTAGAAATTGGCGGGGATAGGCCTCAGACATTACCCAAAGCTCCGGGAACGTGAGCGATGCAAGACGAATGGGCATTTTAAAGCAGATCTATGGCAGTTAAATTTCGATTTAAAGCTTTCGTGACTGCAGGGATTCATCTTCTTGGTTCTTGCAGCAGCAGCAGCAACTGCAGCAGCAGCAGAAACTGCAGCAGCAGCAGCAACTGCTGCAGCAGCAGTAACTGCAGCTCCCTTTGATGCTGTTAATCCTGCATAATGCACATGCATATGCAGTACTAATCACATTCCTGCATTTCCCATAAATATGCTAAATTCATCTTCTTGTTTCTTTCGGTAAAGTCACGTAGAAGGGAAGTAATAAAATAATAAAAATAAAACATAATAAAACAATTTTATTTTTATTATTTTATTACTTCCCTTCTACGTGACTTTACCGAAAGAAACAAGAAGATGAATCCCTGCAGTCACGAAAGCTTTAAATCGAAATTTATGCTAAATTCCTTTTGATATGCAAATTCCTTTGTCAATGCGCCCAGCTTATATATATGCTCCAAGCTCGTGTGCTGTTTCATTCAGACTCTGTCGCCTCGACGGACCTGGTTTTCACCTGAGGACGGCTGCTTGCGTTGTGGCCGAAACGTCGTGAGAATTGTTTTATTATGTTTTATTTTTATTATTTTATTACTTCCCTTCTACGTGACTTTACCGAAAGAACCAAGAAGACAGATCTATGGCAGTTACTGACAGTGCCTGGCGTGGGTTACTTGTCTCCGTTGTCGAGAGGGGAAGACGACCCATGTATATGTAAAGGGCGATTTTTTAGCAACCGTTAAGGCTGTCTTTCCCCTTCACTTGTATCGAGAGGGAAGCGAAGAACATGTATGGCGTGTACGTTTTTTTACGAATTTTCAAGAGCAATCTAACGACATGAATTGCGAATACGTTTTTTGAACAATTTTATTCCTTTCCCAAAACATCGAGTGTTAGTGTATAAAACCGCTAGAGAAAATAAATTGGCAGGCGAAACTTAAAAAGGAGAGACCCATGAACAGCATGGCCAGGCGGCTCACGTCGACGTTTTCCCCCGAGCAAAGTCCGCCGAGACCCCCTGTATCCCACGGGGATGTACTGGCGTGCGCTTAAAGGTTGATGCCGCTCTGTTACTTGGGAAACGAACCACAAGCCAAATCCAGCTAATTTGTGAATGACTTAGCTCTCCTGCTTTCTCGAGAACGTGCTTTTTTCGTCGGATGAAACTTCCACAGGCTTTTCCAGCAGATTTGCACGTGCACTCAAAAAAGTCAAAATTTTTACACATAGACCCCATCAAACGGGAGAAATTGGCCGGGATTGCTCTCATGTGCGTTACGGGGCATCGTTTCTGTCGCGCCGAATTCCATCGAGCTGGGAAATCGCTCATTTTTGTGTCGCCAAATATCGTACGAACGCCGTGAAACTTCCACAGGCTTTTCCAGCAGATTTGCACGTGCACTCAAAAAAGTCAAAATTTTTACACATAGACCCCATCAAACGGGAGAAATTGGCCGGGATTGCTCTCATGTGCGTTACGGGGCATCGTTTCTGTCGCGCCGAATTCCATCGAGCTGGGAAATCGCTCATTTTTGTGTCGCCAAATATCGTACGAACGCCGTGAAACTTCCACAGGCTTTTCCAGCAGATTTGCACGTGCACTCAAAAAAGTCAAAATTTTTACACATAGACCCCATCAAACGGGAGAAATTGGCCGGGATTGCTCTCATGTGTGTTACGGGGCATCGTTTCTCTCGCACCGAATTCCCTCGGGCTGGCAAAATGCTCTTTTGCTTTGCTCCCCCCCCCCCCCCGACAGACGCGTATATTAAAATAGCATAGAAATTGCAGGTTTAAAAAATGTCACTTTGTCAGACACCCACCGACCTAGGGGCGGCTCACCTAACCGTATTTTTCCGGCCGAGTCCTCCCGGTACCTCACTGGGATGTGTCGGCGTGCTCTTTTAGGACAAGGAAGCTGCTGTTTTAGCAGCGTCGGAATAAGATGCTCGAAAAGAAGTCACACGAGTGTGTTCGGTCCTTTTAGGAGCCGTGGTACCCATGGCTGGCACCAGGACAAAGCCTTGTCTCAAGGGCTGACTTTCAGTAGATCGCAGCGAGGAAGCTGCTCTGCTACTTACTTGCCCTCCAATGGAGAATTTAAAGTGTACTCATTCCAATTACAGGGCCTCGAAAGAGTCCTGTATTGTTATTTTTCGTCTCTACCTCCCCGAGTCGGGAGTGGGTAATTTGCACGCCTGCTGCCTTCCTTGGATGTAGTAGCCGTTTCTCAGGCTCCCTCTCCAGAATCGAACCCTGATTCCCCATTACCCGTGGTCACCATGGTAGGCACGGAGCCTGCCATCGTAAGTTGATAGGGCAGACATTCGAAAGATACGTCGCCAGCACCAGGGCCGTGCGATCTGCCCACGTGGTTATCCAGAGTCACCAAAGCGTCCGGGCAAGCCCGGATTGGTTTTGGTCTAATAAGTGCACGCATCCCCGGAGGTCAGCGCTCGTCAGCATGTATTAGCTCTAGAATTACCACAGTTATCCAAGCAACGGTCGAGCGATCAAAGGAACCATAACTGATTTAATGAGCCATTCGCAGTTTCACTGTAACATCCGTTTGCACGCAGACATGCATGGCTTAATCGTTGAGACAAGCATATGCTACTGGCAGGATCAACCAGGTAGCTGGCGGCTTTCGACTCTCCACTCGCCAAAAGCACGCCATGGTGACCAGGCGCCCAGCCCAAAGGCTCGCCTGGCTCCCACACAGCGTTTGTGGGCCCCAGCCTGCCCAAGTAGGGCAGGCAGGAGTCACTCTCCTGAGGCAAGCATGCACCCAGGCAGAGGAGAGTCCCCACACGCGTCCAAATTCGGACGGACAGGACCCCCACGCACACCATGTAAACACACCTTTTGGCACGGACTTCACACAACACAAACCACCACAAGGAGGGGCCTCGCGTTGTCGTGTATGCTCCGTTTGGCAACCTGACGATGCTGAAAGCTCACAAAACACAGGGCTTCCCACAAGGCCAGCCACTTTGAGGCAGCTGTAAGCGCACCACACACACCCTACGTGGGGTGGGAGGGAAGGAGCAGGGGTCGACCCCACATGCCTGCAAACCTCTAGAGCGGCCTTACAATGCTCGCTACTCTCTGGACCGGCAAAGGCAATTGAAACCAACCCTAATTCTTGCACAGTTGGCAGCTTTCCTTGGCACAAGACCGAACAGCGCAGCGAACCCGTGCAGCACCAACCCAAGGGGACAGCCTTCCCCACACACTCTGGAGGAGAAGAGGCTCCTCGGGCTGAGTCACACAGCTCAAGATACTCGCTCATTCACGGAAACCTTGGGAAACAACACCTGCTGACACACACCACTTATGCATCGCATGAAGATTGCCATTGTCCATACACTTGTGCAGGTGCGATGGAAATATTTTCTCGTTTTGGTGCATGCTATATTTTTACAGACAGCTACCGACAAACGGTAGAAATTGGCGGGGATAGGCCTCAGACATTACCCAAAGCTCCGGGAACGTGAGCGATGCAAGACGAATGGGCATTTTAAAGCAGATCTATGGCAGTTAAATTTCGATTTAAAGCTTTCGTGACTGCAGGGATTCATCTTCTTGGTTCTTGCAGCAGCAGCAGCAACTGCAGCAGCAGCAGAAACTGCAGCAGCAGCAGCAACTGCTGCAGCAGCAGTAACTGCAGCTCCCTTTGATGCTGTTAATCCTGCATAATGCACATGCATATGCAGTACTAATCACATTCCTGCATTTCCCATAAATATGCTAAATTCATCTTCTTGTTTCTTTCGGTAAAGTCACGTAGAAGGGAAGTAATAAAATAATAAAAATAAAACATAATAAAACAATTTTATTTTTATTATTTTATTACTTCCCTTCTACGTGACTTTACCGAAAGAAACAAGAAGATGAATCCCTGCAGTCACGAAAGCTTTAAATCGAAATTTATGCTAAATTCCTTTTGATATGCAAATTCCTTTGTCAATGCGCCCAGCTTATATATATGCTCCAAGCTCGTGTGCTGTTTCATTCAGACTCTGTCGCCTCGACGGACCTGGTTTTCACCTGAGGACGGCTGCTTGCGTTGTGGCCGAAACGTCGTGAGAATTGTTTTATTATGTTTTATTTTTATTATTTTATTACTTCCCTTCTACGTGACTTTACCGAAAGAACCAAGAAGACAGATCTATGGCAGTTACTGACAGTGCCTGGCGTGGGTTACTTGTCTCCGTTGTCGAGAGGGGAAGACGACCCATGTATATGTAAAGGGCGATTTTTTAGCAACCGTTAAGGCTGTCTTTCCCCTTCACTTGTATCGAGAGGGAAGCGAAGAACATGTATGGCGTGTACGTTTTTTTACGAATTTTCAAGAGCAATCTAACGACATGAATTGCGAATACGTTTTTTGAACAATTTTATTCCTTTCCCAAAACATCGAGTGTTAGTGTATAAAACCGCTAGAGAAAATAAATTGGCAGGCGAAACTTAAAAAGGAGAGACCCATGAACAGCATGGCCAGGCGGCTCACGTCGACGTTTTCCCCCGAGCAAAGTCCGCCGAGACCCCCTGTATCCCACGGGGATGTACTGGCGTGCGCTTAAAGGTTGATGCCGCTCTGTTACTTGGGAAACGAACCACAAGCCAAATCCAGCTAATTTGTGAATGACTTAGCTCTCCTGCTTTCTCGAGAACGTGCTTTTTTCGTCGGATGAAACTTCCACAGGCTTTTCCAGCAGATTTGCACGTGCACTCAAAAAAGTCAAAATTTTTACACATAGACCCCATCAAACGGGAGAAATTGGCCGGGATTGCTCTCATGTGCGTTACGGGGCATCGTTTCTGTCGCGCCGAATTCCATCGAGCTGGGAAATCGCTCATTTTTGTGTCGCCAAATATCGTACGAACGCACGCACGGGCACGCACGCGCACGCGCACACACACGCTCACACACGTGCACACGCGGAAGGGGATGGTCACGTGGGCGGGTGAGGGGAGGGGCTGGTCACGTGGGCAGGGGAGGGGAGAGGCTGGTCACGTGGGCGGGGGAGGGAGGGGCTGGTCACGTGGGCAGATGGGGAGGGGCTGGTCACGTGGGCGGGGGAGGGGCTGGTCACGTGGGCGGGGGAGGGAGGTGTGGTCACGTGGGCAGATGGGGAGGGGCTGGTCACGTGGGCGGGGGGGGGAGGGGCTGGTCACGTGGGCGGGGGGGGCTGGTCACGTGGGCGGGCGGTGTAGGGGCTGGTCACGTGGGCGGGGGGGGGGCTGGTTGGGGCGCCCCCGTGCGTGGTGACGTCATCGCGCTCGGGTTGGCGGGCGCCTCCGTGCGTGCTGACGTCATCGCGCTCGGGTTGGCGGGCGCCCCCGTGCGTGGTGACGTCATCGCGCTCGGGTTGGCGGGCGCCCCCGTGCGTGGTGACGTCATCGCGCTCGGGTTGGTGGGCGCCCCCGTGCGTGGTGACGTCATCGCGCTCGGGTTGGCGGGCGCCTCCGTGCGTGGTGACGTCATCGCGCTCGGGTTGGTGGGCGCCCCCATGCGTGCTGACGTCATCGCGCTCGGGTTGGCGGGCGCCCCCGTGCGTGGTGACGTCATCGCGCTCGGGTTGGCGGGCGCCCCCGTGCGTGGTGACGTCATCGCGCTCGGGTTGGTGGGCGCCACGTGCGTGGTGACGTCATCGCGCTCGGGTTGGCGGGCGCCCCCGTGCGTGCTGACGTCATCGCGCTCGGGTTGGCGGGCGCCCCCGTGCGTGGTGACGTCATCGCGCTCGGGTTGGCGGGCGCCCCCGTGCGTGGTGACGTCATCGCGCTCGGGTTGGTGGGCGCCCCGTGCGTGGTGACGTCATCGCGCTCGGGTTGGCGGGCGCCCCCGTGCGTGCTGACGTTATCGCGCTCGGGTTGGTGGGCGCCCCCGTGCGTGCTGACGTCATCGCGCTCGAGTTGGTGGGCGCCCCCGTGCGTGGTGACGTCATCGCGCTCGGGTTGGTGGGCGCCCCCGTGCGTGCTGACGTCATCGCGCTCGGGTTGGTGGGCGCCCCGTGCGTGGTGACGTCATCGCGCTCGAGTTGGTGGGCGCCCCCGTGCGTGGTGACGTCATCGCGCTCGGGTTTGTGGGCGCCCCCGTGCGTGCTGACGTCATCGCGCTCAGGTAGATTGGCGCCCCCGTGCGTGGTGACGTCATCGCGCTCGGGTTGGCGGGCGCCCCCGTGCGTGGTGACGTCATCGCCCTCGGGTTGGTGGGCGCCCCGTGCGTGGTGACGTCATCGCGCTCGGGTTGGCGGGCGCCCCTGTGCGTGCTGACGTCATCGCGCTCGGGTTGGTGGGCGCCCCCGTGCGTGCTGACGTCATCGCGCTCGGGTTGGTGGGCGCCCCCGTGCGTGCTGACGTCATCGCGCTCGGGTTGGCGGGCGCCCCCGTGCGTGGTGACGTCATCGCGCTCGGGTTGGTGGGCGCCCTGTGCGTGGTGACGTCATCGCGCTCGAGTTGGTGGGCGCCCCAGTGCGTGGTGACGTCATCGCGCTCGGGTTGGTGGGCGCCCCCGTGCGTGCTGACGTCATCGCGCTCAGGTAGATTGGCGCCCCTGTGCGTGCTGACGTCATCGCGCTCGGGTTGGTGGGCGCCCCCGTGCGTGGTGACGTCATCACGCGGGGGGGGAGGGGCTGGTCACGTGGGCGGGAGAGGGCTGGTCACGTGAGCGGGGGGGGGGCTGGTCACGTGGGTGGGTGGGGGGGAGGGGGGCTGGTCACATGGGTGGGTGGGGGGGGCGGGGGGCTGGTCACGTGGGTGGGGGGGGAGGGGGGCTGGTCACGTGGGTGGGTGGGGGGGGAGGGGGGCTGGTCACGTGGGTGGGTGGGTGGGGGGGAGCGGGGCTGGTCACGTGGGTGGGTGGGGGGGGAGGGGGCTGGTCACGTGGGTGGGTGGGGGGAGGGGGGCTGGTCACGTGGGTGGGTGGGGGGGGCTGGTCACGTGGGTGGGTGGGGGGGGAGGGGGACTGGTCACGTGGGTGGGTGGGGGGGGAGGGGGGCTGGTCACGTGGGTGGGTGGGGGGGGAGGGGGGCTGGTCACGTGGGTGGGTGGGGGGGGAGGGGGC
Organism: Lethenteron camtschaticum; assembly: GCA_018977245.1. Taxonomy (NCBI): domain Eukaryota; kingdom Metazoa; phylum Chordata; class Hyperoartia; order Petromyzontiformes; family Petromyzontidae; genus Lethenteron; species Lethenteron camtschaticum. Next base: position 3,997 of record WFAB01003442.1, on the reverse strand, counting down.
TGGTCACGTGGGTGGGTGGGGGGGAGGGGGGCTGGTCACGTGGGTGGGTGGGGGGGGCTGGTCACGTGGGTGGGTGGGGGGGGAGGGGGACTGGTCACGTGGGTGGGTGGGAGGGGGAGGGGGGCTGGTCACGTGGGTGGGTGGGGGGGGAGGGGGGCTGGTCACGTGGGTGGGTGGGGGGGGAGGGGGGCTGGTCACGTGGGTGGGTGGGGGGGGAGGGGGGCTGGTCACGTGGGTGGGGGAGGGGGGCTGGTCACGTGGGTGGGTGGGGGGGAGGGGGGCTGGTCACGTGGGTGGGTGGGGGGGGGAGGGGGGCTGGTCACGTGGGTGGGTGCGGGGGGAGGGGGGCTGGTCACGTGGGTGGGTGGGGGGGAGGGGGCTGGTCACGTGGGTGGGTGGGGGGGAGGGGGGCTGGTCACGTGGGTGGGGAGGGAGGGGGGCTGGTCACGTGGGTGGGGGCGGGAGGGGGGCTGATCACGTGGGTGGGTGGGGGGGGAGGGGGGCTGGTCACGTGGGTGGGGGGGGAGGGGGGCTGGTCACGTGGGTGGGTGGGGGGGGAGGGGGGCTGGTCACGTGGGTGGGTGGGGGGGGGGGCTGGTCACGTGGGTGGGGGGGGAGGGGGGCTGGTCACGTGGGTGGGTTGGGGGGGAGGGGCTGGTCGGGTGGGTGGGGGGGAGGGGCTGGTCGCATACCCCCACTTACGAACACCACCCCCCGCATACCCCCACTTACGAACACCAACCCCCCGCATACCCCCACTTACGAACACCACCCCCCCGCATTCCCCCACTTACGAACACCACTCCCCCTCACGTGGGTGGGGGGGAGGGGGGCTGGTCACGTGGGTGGGTGGGGGGGGAGGGGGGCTGGTCACGTGGGTGGGTGGGGGGGGAGGGGGGCTGGTCACGTGGGTGGGTGGGGAGGGGGCTGGTCACGTGGGTAGGTGGGGGGGGAGGGAGGCTGGTCACGTGGGTGGGTGGGGGGGGGGGCTGGTCACGTGAGCGGGGGGGGGGCTGGTCACGTGGGTGGGTGGGGGGGGAGTGGGGCTGATCACGTGGGTGGGTGGGGGGGGAGGGGGGCTGGTCACGTGGGTGGGTGGGGGGGGAGGGGGGCTGGTCACGTGAGTGGGTGGGGGGGGGGGCTGGTCACGTGGGTGGGTGGGGGGGGGAGGGGGGCTGGCCACGTGGGTGGGTGGGGGGGAGGGGTGGCTGGTCACGTGGGTGGGGGGGGGAGGGGGCCGGTCACGTGGGTGGGTGGGGGGGGAGGGGGCTGGTCACGTGGGTGGGTGGGGGGGGAGGGGGGCTGGTCACGTGGGTGGGTGGGGGGGAGGGGGGCTGGTCACGTGGGTGGGTGGGGGGGGAGGGGGCTGGTCACGTGGGTGGGTGGGGGGGAGGGGGCTGGTCACGTGGGTGGGTGGGGGGGGAGGGGGGCTGGTCACGTGGGTGGGTGGGGGGGGAGGGGGGCTGGTCACGTGGGTGGTTGCGGGGGGAGGGGGGCTGGTCACGTGGGTGGGTGGGGGGGAGGGGGCTGGTCACGTGGGTGGGTGGGGGGGGAGGGGGGCTGGTCACGTGGGTGGGTGGGGGGGGAGGGGGGCTGATCACGTGGGTGGGTGGGGGAGGGGGGCTGGTCACGTGGGTGGGTGGGGGGGGAAGGGGGCTGGTCACGTGGGTAGGTGGGGGGGGAGGGGGCTGGTCACGTGGGTGGGTGGGGGGGGGAGGGGGGCTGGTCGGGTGGGTGGGGGGAGTGGGGCTGGTCGGGTGGGTGGGTGGGGGGGGCTGGTCGGGTGGGTGGGGGGGGAGGGGCTGGTCGCATACCCCCACTTACGAACACCCCCCCCGCGCATACCCCACTTACGAACACCACCCCCCGCATACCCCCACTTACGAACACCACCCCCCCCCCCGCTTACCCCCACTTACGAACACCACCCTCCCGCTTACCCCCACTTACGAATAATAACAGGGGAGTCAGTTGTGAGTGTGAAGGGACTGGTGGCCCCGGGAGGTAATCATCACCAGCGGTGCCAGGCTAGGTGTCTGTAACACAATCCCCCACTCGCCCCCCTCTCTCTGTGTCTCTCCCCCTGCTTCTGTTAAATCATCACCACGGTGCCAGGCTAGGTGCCTGTCAACCCCCCCACTCACCCCCCCCCCCCACCCGGTGCCAGGCTAGGTGTCTGTACCCACCCCCACTCACCCCCCTCTCTCTCTGTGTGTCTCTCTCTGCTTGTTAAATCATTACACCACGGTGCCAGGCTAGGTGTCTGTACCCCCCCACTCACCCCCCGGTGCCAGGCTAGGTGTCTGTAGCTCCCCCACTCACCCCCCCCCGGTGCCAGGCTAGGTGTCTGTACCCACCCCCACTCACCCCCCTCTCTGTGTCTCTCTCTGCTTGTTAAATAATCACCACCACGGTGCCAGGCTAGGTGTCTGTACCCCCCCCCACTCACCCCCCGGTGCCAGGCTAGGTGTCTGTACCTCCCCCACTAACCCCCCGGTGCCAGGCCAGGTGCCTGTACCTCCCCCCACTCACCCCCCGGTGCCAGGCTAGGTGTCTGTACCCCCTCCCACTCACCCCCCTCTCTCTCTCTGCGTCTCTCTCTCTGCTGCTCGTCCCGTGAGTTGCTTCCGGATGAGGTCGTGGCGCTGGCGGTGGCCGCTGGGTGAGAAGCGGCGCCACCGCGCGGCAGAGTAGCGGTACTGACGGGCTAGGTGGTCCCCCACTTACGAACACAACCCCCCCGCTTACCCCCACTTACGAACACCACCCCCCCCCCCGCATACCCCCACTTACGAACACCACCCCCCCTCTTACCCCCACTTACGAACACCACCCCCCCCCGCATACCCCCACTTACGAACACCACCCCACCGCTTACCCCCACTTACGAACACCACCCCCCCGCATACCCCCACTTACGAACACCACCCCCCCGCATTCCCCCACTTACGAACACCATCCCCCCGCATACCCCCACTTACGAACACCACCCCCCCGCATTCCCCCACTTACGAACACCACCCCCGCATTCCCCCACTTACGAACACCCCCCCCCCCGCATACCCCCACTTACGAACACCACCGCAAGCATTCGCATAAATTACTACGATTATCTTCGTGATTATCATAATTTATGCATATAATTACACACATTATCATAGTTTATGCATATTAATACACACACTATCATAATTAATGCGATTTGCGCATTTCTCGGAAAATTATTAATTTATTATTTTTATAAAAATTTCATAACCCAACACATACAACAGCGGGGGGGGGCTGTTCACGTGGGCGGGGGCGGGGGGGGCTGGTCACGTGGGCGGGGGGGGAGGGGCTGGTAACGTGGGCGGGGGGGCTGGTCACGTGGGCGGGGGAGGGGAGGGGCTGGGCACGTGGGCGGGAGGGGAGGGGCTGGTCACGTGGGTGGGGGGGGAGGGGCTGGTCACGTGGGCGGGGGGGGAGGGGCTGGTCACCTGGGCGGGGGTGGGGGCTGGTCACGTGGGTGGGGGGGGAGGGGCTGGTCACGTGGGCGGGGGGGGGAGGGGCTGGTCACCTGGGCGGGGGGGGCTGTTCACGTGGGCGGGGGGCGGGGGGAGGCTGGTCACGTGGGCAGGGGAGGGGAGGGGCTGGTCACGTAGGCGGGGGGGGCTGTTCAGGTGGGCGGGGGGCGGGGGGGGCTGGTCACGTGGGCGAAGGGGGGAGGGGCTGGTCACGTGGGTGGGGGTGGGGGCTGGTCACGTGGGCGGGGGGGTGGCGCTGGTCACGTGGGCGGGGGGGGCTGTTCACGTGGGCGGGGGGCGGGGGGGGCTGGTCACGTGGGCGAAGGGGGGAGGGGCTGGTCACGTGGGCGGGGGGGGCTGGTCACGTGGGCGGGGGAGGAGAGGGGCTGGTCACGTGGGCAGGGGAGGGGATGGTCACGTGGGCGGGGGAAGGAGGTGCTGTTCACGTGGGCATGGGGCGGGGGGGGGGGCTGGTCACGTGGGCGTGTGGGCTG
>WFAB01003441.1:0-16260 GCA_018977245.1 Lethenteron camtschaticum | reverse complement strand
ACAACGAACTGGAGTGTGTGACAAACGTGACGCTCGCCGGTATCATACGGCAACTCAGCAGCCTCAGTGAGTCACTCACCCAGTCACTCGCCCTCTCACTCCCCACTCACTCACCCACTCACTCACCCAGTCACTCACCCACTCACTCACTCANCACTCCCCAGTCACTCATCACCCACCACACTCACTCACTCACCACCTCACTCACTCACCCACCACCCTCACACTCACTCACCTCACTCACCCAGTCACTCATCCATTCACTCAGCCACTCACCCACCCAGTCACTCACGCAGGCACTCACCAGTCACTCACCCACTCACCCAGTCACTCACCCAGTCACCACCCAGTCACTCACTCACCCAGTCACTCCCTCACTCACTCACCCACTCACTCACCCACTCACTCACCCACTCACTCACCCACTCACTCACCCAGTCACTCCCCAGTCACTCACCAGTCACTCACCCGCCACTCACTCACCCACTCACCCAGTCACTCACCAGTCACTCACTCAGTCACTCACCCAGTCACTCACCCACACGGTCACCACCAAGTCACTCACCAGTCACTCACCCAGTCACTCACCCAGTCACTCACTCACTCACTCCACTCACCCACCCACTCACTCCCCACTCACTACCCACTCACTCACCCACTCACTCACCCAGTCACTCCCCAGTCACTACCATCACTCACCAGCCACTCACTCACACTCACCCAGACTCCCCAGTCACTCACTCGCCTAGTCACTCACCCAGTCACTCACCCACTCACTCACTCACTCACCCACTACTCACTCACACCACCCAGTCACCTGTCACTACCCACTCACTCACCACTCACTCACCCACTCACTCGTCACTCACCCAGTCACTCACTCACACCAGTCACTCACCCACTCACTCACCCACTCACTCACCCACTCACTCACCCAGTCACTCGCCCAGTCACTCACCAGTCACTCACCCAGTCCACTCACTCACCCACTCACCCAGTCACTCACCCATCACTCACTCACTCCCTCATCACTCACCCAGTCACTCACCCACTCACTCACCCACCCACTCACCCACTCACTCACCAGTCACCACCCAGTCCCATCACTCACCCACTCACTCACCCACTCACTCCCCACTCACTCACCCACCACCAGGCACTCACTCACCCACCCAGTCACTCCCCATCACTCACACACGAGCTGAGTGTGTGACGAACGTGACGCTAGCCGGTATCATACGTCAACTCAGCAGCCTCAGTGAGTCACTCACCCAGTCACCCACTACTCCCAGTCACTCACCCACTCACTCACCCACTCACTCACCCACTCACTCACTCAGTCACTCACCAGTCACTCACACACCCAGTCACTCACTCACCCACTCACCACTCACCACTCACTCACCCACTCAAGTCACTCACCCACTCACCCAGTCACTCACTCACCCACTCACTCACTCACTCACTCACTCACTCACTCACCCAGTCACTCATCCATTCACTCAGCCACTCACCCACCCAGTCACTCACTCACTCACCAGTCACTCACCCAGTCACTTACCCAGTCACCATCCACTCACCCAGTCACTCACCCAGTCACTCACCCAGTCACTCACTCACTCACTCACCNAGTCATCACCCACTCACTCACTCACCCACTCACTCACTCACTCACTCACTCACCCACTCACCCATCACCCACTCACCCACTCACTCACTCACTCACCCACTCACCCATTCACTCCTCACCCGTACTCACCCACTCACCCACTCACTCACCCACTCATACCCAGTCATCACTACTCACCACTACTCACCCAGTCACTCATCCAGTACTCACCCACCCACTCACTCACCCATCACTCACCATTCACTCACCCAGTCACTCACTCACCCACTCACTCACTCACTGTCACACACTCACTCAGTCAGTCACACACCCACTCACTCACCCACTCACCCAGTCACTCTGGAGTGTGTGACGAACGTGACGCTAGCCGGTATCACACGGCAACTCAGCAGCCTCAGTGAGTGAGGGTTGCTAGTGGGTGACTAGTTGTGGGTGACTCGTGGTGGGTGACTAGTGGTGGGTGACTGGGTGGATGACTGCCGAGTGACTGGGTGAGTGACTGGGTGAGTGACTGGTGAGTGAGTGAGTGGGTGAGTGACTGGGTGAGTGGCTGGGTGAGTGGCTGGGTGAGTGGCTGAGTGAGTGACTGGGTGAGTGACTGGGGAGTGACTCACTGAGGNTGCTGAGTTGACGTATGATACGAGAGCGTTTTGTCACACACTCCGAGTCGTAGTGACTGGGTGAGTGACTGACTGGGTGAGTGACTGGGTGAGTGAGTGACTGGGTGACTGGGTGAGTGAGTGGGTGAGTGAGTGGGTGAGTGAGTAGGTGAGTGACTGGGTGAGTGAGTGACTTACTGAGGCTGCTGAGTTGACGTATGATACGGCGAGCGTCACGTTTGTCACACACTCCAGCTCGTTGTTGATCTCCTCCGGCAGCGGCCTCCTGCACAGGAACCGGGGCTCTGGGGGCTGTGGGTGTTTCTGGGGGGCTCTGGGTGGCTGTGCGTGTTTCTGGGGGCTCTGAGTGGCTGTGCGTGTTTCTGGGGGGCTCTGAGTGGCTGTGCGTGTTTCTGGGGGCTCTGGGTGGCTTTGGGTGTTTCTGGGGGGCTCTGAGTGGATGTGGGTGTTTCTGGGGGCTCTGAGTGGCTGTGGGTGTTTCTGGGGGCTATGAGTGGCGGTGGGTGTTTCTGGGGGCTCTGAGTGGCTGTAGGTGTTTCTCGGGTGCTCTGGGAGGCTGTAGGGGCTCTGGGGCTGTAGGTGTTTCTGGGGGGCTCTGAGTGGATGTGCGTGTTTCTGGAAGGCTCTGAGTGGCTGTGCGTGTTTCTGGGGGCTCTGAGTGGCTGTGCGTGTTTCTGGGGGGCTCCGGGAGGCTGTGCGTGTTTCTGGGGGCTCTGAGTGGCTGTGGGTGTTTCTGGGGGCTATGAGTGGCGGTGGGTGTTTCTGGGGGGCTCTGAGAGGCTGTAGGTGTTTCTGGGGGGCTCTGGGAGGCTGTAGGTGGCTCTGGGGGCTGTAGGTGTTTCTGGGGGCCCTGGTGGCTGTGCGTGTTTCTGGGGGGCTCTGAGTGGCTGTGCGTGTTCTGGGGGCTCCGGGAGGCTGTGCGTGTTTCTGGGGGGCTCTGAGTGGCTGTGGGTGTTTCTGGGGGGCTCTGGGAGGCTGTAGGTGTTTCTGGGGGCTCTGAGTGGCTGTGGGTGTTTCTGGGGGGCTCTGAGTGGCTGTGGGTGTTTCTGGGGGCTCTGGGAGGCTGTAGGGGGCTCTGGGGTGCTGAGGCTACAGGCAAAAACCACCACCGACGGCTACAGTGAAGGCTACACACCCGCGAACACAGGCACACAGGCAGACAGAGACAGTCAGACAGACGGGAACAGGCAGACAGAGACAGACAGACAGATACAGTCAGACAGAGAGAGACAGAGAGAGACAGTCAGACAGACAGGCAGACAGAGAGAGAGAGACAGGAACAGACAGACAGAGACAGGCAGACAGAGAGAGACAGTCAGACATAGACAATCATACAGAGAGAGACAGAGACAGACAGAGACAGTCAGACAGACAGGCAGACAGAGAGAGATGGACAGACAGGAACAGGCAGACAGAGACGGGCAGACAGAGACAGTCAGACAGACAGAGACAGTCAGACAGAGAGAGACAGTCAGACATAGACAATCAGACAGAGAGAGACAGACAGAGACAGTCAGACAGACAGGCAGACAGAGAGAGACAGACAGGAACAGGCAGACAGAGACGGGCAGACAGAGACAGTCAGACAGACAGAGACAGNCAGACATAGACAATCAGACAGAGACAGACAGGAACAGGCAGACAGGCAGACAGAGACAGGTAGACAGAGACAGTCAGACAGAGACAAACAGAGACAGTCAGACAGACAGGAACAGGCAGACAGACAGTCAAACAGAGATTGTCAGAGACAGCCAGACAGACAGAGACAGACAGATACAATCAGACAGAGAGAGACAGAGACAGTCAGACAGAGACAAAGAGAGAGACAGACAGACACAGACAGGCAGACAGAGAGAGACAGGGACAGACAGAGTTTACAGTCAGCCAGACACAGGCACAGCAACAATCAGACAGGTAGCCTCTAGCAGGCTGTAGGGGCAAGGGCTGTTACACACACACAGACAAAGCTCCCCAGGTAGCCTCTAGCAGGGCTGTAGGGGCAAGGCTGTTACACACACAAAGCTCCCCAGGTAGCCTCTAGCAGGCTGTAGGGGCAAGGGCTGTTACACACACAGACAAAGCTCCCCAGGTAGCCTCTAGCAGGCTGTAGGGACAAGTGCTGTTACACACAGAGACNAAGCTCCCCAGGTAGCCTCAGCCAGGCTGTAGGGGCAAGTGCTGTTAACACACACAAAGCTCCCCAGGTAGCCTCTAGCAGGGCTGTAGGGGCAAGGGCTGTTACACACACAAAGCCCCCCGNGTAGCCTCTAGCAGGGTAGGGGCAAGTGCTGTTATCNCACACACAGNCAAAGCTCCCCAGGTAGCCTCTAGNAGCTGTAGGGGCAAGTGCTGTNAGCACACAAGCTCCCCAGGTAGCCTCTAGCAGGCTGTAGGGGCAAGTGCTGTTACACACACACACAANGCTCCCCAGGTAGCCTCTAGCAGGCTGTAGGGGCAAGTGCTGATACAAAGCTCCCCCGTGTAGCCTCTAGCAGGGCTGTAGGGGCAAGTGCGGTTACACAAACACAACCAAAGCTCCCCGGTAGCCTCTAGCAGGACTGTAGGGGCAAGTGCTGTNCAAGCTAGNGCTCTATGAAGGCTACCGGCACTGTGGCTCCACACACACAGAGGGGGTGGGTGACTACCACAACCACCACCACCACCACAACCATCACCACAACCACAACCACCACCACCGCTCCACCAGGTACTCATTTGAGGCCGAGTCGACCTAGGGGAGGTGGCACAAAGGGCCGCCAGTATGCACTGCAAATTGTAAAAATTTCGAACAGCAATTTTATTAACGATTAATTAATCGATTGATCGTTGCAAATGGCAGTCGTGGCAATCGAGAGCATGCGACGCGAAACGCGCGTGCGGTTATACGTTTTAACGAAAAACAATAAGAATGACGATAAGAATAATTACATTTAATGCGATTTTTCACGCGTAACGGGGGCCTACCTGCTGGTCGCGGGCCGCGCCCCCCCCCTTGCCTGGACGGCCCTACCGTCCAACCCTCGCCTCGGTCGGTAGAGCCCACCAAGACCGGGGGCGTCTCGTTAACGAATTACCGATTTTTTGTAAGATAATTTTTTTTACATTTTATTTTAAAGAACTATTTTAAAAAATGATAATTTGCTGGACAAGGCTTGAGGGCTGAGACGGAGCGGAGTGGCCTGTGTAGGGAGCTTGAATATTAAAAATATATATTTAATGGGATATTACAATTGTAAGGGAGGCCTACCTGCTGGTCGCGGGCCGCGCTCCCCCCGACTTGCCTGAACGGCCCTACCGTCCGACCCTCACCTCGGTCGGTAGAGCCCACCAAGACCGGGGGCGTCTCGTTAACGGACTGCCGATTATTTCAACAAAAAAATAAAATAATTGTTTAAAAAAAAGATAATTTCGTGGACATGACTCGGGGGCTGAGACGGAGCTTAAATATTTAAACAAATGTTGGTGAGGATTTTAGACCCCTCAGCGAACGCCTCAGGCAGCCTCCATCTCTTCTCTCACCCCCTTCTGTGTGTGCAGTGGACGAGTCCAAGTGTTGCCGATCCCGGGGGGTGGAATCTGATAAGTATATTGTAGTAGTGTAGTGTATAATGTATAGTAGTTAGTGTATTGTGTATAGTAGTAGTGTAGTGTATAATGTATAGTATTAGTGTATAGTATTAGTATAAAGTAGTAATTATAGTGGTAGCGTAGTGTATAATGTATAGTAGTTAGTGTATTATGTATAGTAGTAGCGTAGTGTATAATGTATCTTAGTAGCGCATTGTGTATAGTAGTAGTGTAGTGTGTAATGTATAGTATTCGTGTATAGTATTAGTATAAAGTAGTGATGTATAGTGGTAGCGTAGTATATAATATATCATAGTAGCGCATTGTGTACAGTAGTAGTGTAGTGTATAATGTATAGTAGTTAGCGCATTGTGTATAGTAGTAGTGTAGTGTATAATGTATCGTAGTAGCGCATTGTGTATAGTAGTAGTGTAGTGTATAATGTTTTTATTATTGTTATAGTAGTGTAGTGTTAATGTATGTAGTAGGCATTGTGTATAGTAGTAGTGTAGTGTATAATGTATCGTAGTAGCGCATTGTGTATAGTAGTAGTGTAGTGTATAATGTATAGTAGTAGCGCATTGTGTATAGTAGTAGTGTAGTGTATAATGTATAGTAGTTAGCGCATTGTGTATAGTAGTAGGTAGTGTATATGTATGTAGTAGCATTGTGTATAGTAGTAGTGTAGTGTATAATGTATAGTAGTAGCGTATAGTAGTAGTGTAGTGTATAATGTATAGTAGTAGGCATTGTGTATAGTAGTAGTGTAGTGTATAATGTATAGTAGTTAGTGTATTGTGTATAGTAGTAGCGTAGTGTAGTAGTATAGATGTATATAGTAGTAGTGTATATGTTAGTAGTAGCGTATAGTAGTAGTGTAGTGTATAATGTATAGTAGTAGCGCATTGTGTATAGTAGTAGTGTAGTGTATAATGTATAGTAGTAGTGCATTGTGTATAGTAGTAGTGTAGTGTATAGTATAGTAGTTAGGATTGTGTATAGTAGTAGTGTAGTGTATAATGTATAGTAGTAGGATTGTGTATAGTAGTAGTGTAGTGTATAATGTATAGTAGTTAGCGATTGTGTATAGTAGTAGTGTAGTGTATAATGTATCTTAGTAGCACATTGTATAGTAGTAGTGTAGTGTATAATGTATTTAGTAGCCATTGTGTATAGTAGTAGTGTAGTGTATAATGTATAGTAGTAGCGCATTGTGTATAGTAGTAGTGTAGTGTATAATGTATAGTAGTAGCGCATTGTGTATAGTAGTAGTGTAGTGTATATGTATCTTAGTAGCCATTGTGTATAGTAGTAGTGTAGTGTATAATGTATCGTAGTAGCGCATTGTGTATAGTAGTAGTGTAGTGTATAATGTATCGTAGTAGCGCATTGTGTATAGTAGTAGTGTAGTGTATAATGTATCGTAGTCGCGCATTGTGTATAGTAGTGTAGTGTATAATGTATCTTAGTAGCGCATTGTGTATAGTAGTAGTGTAGTGTATAATGTATAGTAGTTAGTGTATAGTATTAGTATAAAGTAGTAACGTATAGTAGTAGTGTAGTGTATAATGTATAGTAGTTAGTGTATTGTGTATAGTAGTAGTGTAGTGTATAATGTATAGTAGTAGCGTATAGTAGTAGTGTAGTGTATAATGTATAGTAGTTAGTGTATTGTGTATAGTAGTAGTGTAGTGTATAATGTATCTAGTAGCCATTGTGTATAGTAGTAGTGTAGTGTATAATGTATCTTAGTAGCGCATTGTGTATAGTAGTAGTGTAGTGTATAATGTATAGTAGTAGCGTATTGTGTATAGTAGTAGCGTAGTGTATAATGTATGTAGTAGCGTATAGTAGTAGTGTAGTGTATAATGTATAGTAGTAGCGCATTGTATATAGTAGTAGTGTAGTGTATAATGTATAGTAGTAGCGCATTGTGTATAGTAGTGTAGTGTATAATGTATAGTAGTAGTGCATTGTGTATAGTAGTAGTGTAGTGTATAATGTATAGTAGTTTGTGTATAGTAGTAGTGTAGTGTATAATGTAGTAGCACGTATAGTAGTAGTGTAGTGTATAATGTATCGTAGTAGCGCATTGTGTATAGTAGTAGTGTAGTGTATAATGTATGTAGTAGCGCATTGTGTATAGTAGTAGTGTAGTGTATAATGTATATCATCACATAGAGGCAATTTAATAGGGAATGTAGGCAATGTATAATTGCCTTGGTAGTAATGTATAGTGGTAGCGTAGTGTATAATGTATCGTAGTAGGCATTGTGTATAGTAGTAGTGTAGTGTATAATGCATATCATCACAAACGAGGCAATTTAATCAGGCAATGTTAGGCAATTATATAATTGCCTTGATCTATCCACTGCTACGATGATATGCCTGATATCATCATCATATTGATCGTTCACGTTGCATCAAAAAGCACAGAACATTATAAAGGACTCTTCTCACCCTGGACACTCACTGTTTGAGCTGTTGCCATCAGGCAGACGATTCAGATCAGTCAAAACAAGGACAAACAGATGCAAACAGAGCTTTATCCTACAGCGATCACCACACTCAAAATGCTAATTAATTATTAAGTAATAGTGTTTACAATTGATTGTGAAATAGAGATGTGCAATGACAAATGTACCTTATGTGGGTATGTCGGTATGCTTTGGCTGTTTTTATATATAGCATACATTGATTATCTTTCATTTAATTTTATTTTTTTTCTTGTTTTATTTCATTTAAATTTATGAATGATGCCCGTTGTACTGGTGACAATGACAATAAACGATCGATCTATATCTATCTATACACGCGGGTTGCGAGGTTCAATTAAAACTTAGAGCACCCCTCTGCGTGCGAGCGACTTGGTAGAATCCAACTCGACAAATTGTAACGGGACCCATGGGGCAATTGCGTGGGAATCGATTCGAACAATCGGTTAGCGATTCGAAGCGACGATCCAACGACACCGATTCCAATCGTTATTAAGCCAATAATCTGTCGATAATTAGAGATCGATTTGACGCCACGCGGTGCGTGGAGTTCCGATTAATTCGAGATCGTTATTCTGCACGCGACCGATCTATCTTCGTGAAATGTTTGAAATCGATTCCCGCTGGCCGGAGGTTCAACTGCATTCGAATCGATTTAGAGAATCGGTTATCCCAATGGGTCGCCCAGGTAGCGCACGTGGGCTGACCAGGACAAGTGCAGCAGCAGCAGCTACTGCTGTGCCAGGCTAGGTGCAGGTCACGTGACAGACCCAGCAGGTGCCATGGATTGACTGCTGTGCCAGGCTAGGTGCAGGTCACGTGACAGGTGCCATGGGTTGACTGCTGTGCCAGGCTAGGTGCAGGTCACGGACAGACCCAGCAGGTGCCATGGATTGACTGCTGTGCCAGGCTAGGTGCAGATGGTCACGTGACAGACCGCAGGTGCCATGGATTGACTGCTGTGCCAGGCTAGGTGCATGAGGTCACGGACAGACCCAGCAGGTGCCATGGGTTGACTGCTGTGCCAGGCTAGGTGCAGGTCACGTGACAGACCCTGCAGGTGCCATGGGTTGACTGCTGTGCCAGGCTAGGTGCAGGTCACGAGACAGACCCTGCAGGTGCCAGGCTAGGTGCAGGTCACGTGACAGGTGCCATGGGTTGACTTGTGCCAGGCTAGGTGCATGAAGAGGTCACGTGACAGGTGCCATGGGTTGACTGCTGTGCCAGGCTAGGTGCATGAGGAGNTCACGTGACAGATCCAGCAGGTGCCATGGGTTGACTGCTGTGCCAGGCTAGGTGCAGGTCACGTGACAGACCCTGCAGGTGCCATGGATTGACTGCTGTGCCAGGCTAGGTGCATGAGGTCACGGGACAGACCCAGCAGGTGCCATGGGTTGCTGCTGTGCAGGCTAGGTGCAGGAGGTCACGGGAAAGACCCAGCAGGTGCCATGGGTTGCTGCTGTGCCAGGCTAGGTGCACGAGGAGNTCACGTGACAGACCCTGCAGGTGCCATGGTTGACTGCTGTGCCAGGCTAGGTGCATGAGGAGGTCACGGGACAGATCCAGCAGGCGCCACGGTTGACTGCTGTGCCAGGCTAGGTGCACGAGGTCACGGGACAGACCTGCAGGTGCCATGGGTTGACTGCTGTGGCGGTAATCCGGGCAAGCAGTATTTGACTGCGCCAGGCTAGGCACGAGGAGGACAGACCTCCGGTGCCACGTTGTGCTGTCAGGGTAGGGCGGTCCGGGACAGATGCCATGGGTTCTGTGTGCCAGCTAGGGCAGAGGAGTAGGGACAGACCCTCTGCCACATTGACCTGTGCTAGGCTAGGTCACAGAGNTCACAAGACCAGGGCCACGGGTTGTGCTGCGTCCTGGCGGATTATTCAACCCTTGCTCACGTGAGGAAGGCTTGCGGACCAATGTGGTTTGGGGGCGGTTCACGATGGCCGTCTGGCAGGGTGTGGACCACATCTCTGCTATTGACTGGGGCCTACGAAACCATGTAGGTGGGTGGTGTTCTCGGTGGCCCTGTGGATCATTAAGGTTCATGGATGGCCGTGTGGGTGGGGTTCACGGGCCGTGTGGGTGGGTGGGGTTCACGATGGCCGTGTGGGGGGTGGGGTGTCACCGACGGCCGTGTGGTGGGAAACTTGGGGTGCAGATGGCCGTGTGGGTGGGTGGGGTTCACGATGGCCGTGTGGGTGGGTGGGGTTCACGGTGGCCGTGTGGGTGGGTGGGGTTCACGTGGCCGTGTGGGTGGGTGGGGTTCAGGTGGCCGTGTGGGTGGGTGGGGTTCACGATGGCCGTGTGGGTGGGTGGGGTTCACGGTGGCCGTGTGGGTGGGTGGTGGTGTGTGGGTGGGTGGGGTTCANGNTGGCCGTGTGGGTGGGTGGGGTTCAGATGGCCGTGTGGGGTCAGTGGCCGTGTGGGTGGGTGGGTTCACGGTGGCCGTGTGGGTGGGTGGGTTCACGACGGCCGTGTGGGTGGGGTGCACGATGGCCGTGTGGGTGGGTGGGGTGGATGGCCGTGTGGGTGGGTGGGTGCAGATGGCCGTGTGGGTGGGTGGGTGCAGATGGCCGTGTGGGTGGGTGGGGTGCACGATGGCCGTGTGGGTGGGTGGGTGCAGATGGCCGTGTGGGTGGGTGGGGTTCACGATGGCCGTGTGGGTGGGTGGGTGGATGGCCATGTGGGTGGGTGGGGTTCGGTGGCTGTGTGGGTGGGTGGGGTGCACGGTGGCCGTGTGGGTGGGTGGGTGGATGGCCGTGTGGGTGGGTGGGTTCACGATGGCCGTGTGGGTGGGTGGGGTGGATGGCCATGTGGGTGGGTGGGGTTCACGGTGGCCGTGTGGTGGGTGGGGTGCACGGTGGCCGTGTGGGTGGGTGGGTTCANGGTGGCCGTGTGGGTGGGTGGGGTGCACGGTGGCCGTGTGGGTGGGTGGGTTCACGGTGGCGTGTGGGTGGATGGGGTTCACGACGGCCGTGTGGGTGGGGTTGGTGGCCGTGTGGGTGGGGGATGGGGTTCACCATGACCGTGTGGGTGGGTGGGGTTCACGGCGGCCGTGTGGGTGGGTGGGGTTCACGGTGGCCGTGTGGGTGGGTGGGTGTGTTCAGCAGTGACAGAGATCTCACGTGTTGATTCGGTTTATTTTTCATCATCGTCCGGCATCGATGCAACTGCTGGCTGAATCCATGTTGTGTCTCCATCTCTCCCTCAGCTCCCCCCGTCTCCCTCCCTCATCTACACAAAGTCTCCCGTGTCTCCCTCCCTCATCTACACAAAGTCTCCCCGTGTCTCCCTCCCTCATCTACACAAAGTCTCCCCGTGTCTCCCTCCCTCATCTACACAAAGTCTCCCCGTGTCTCCCTCCCTCATCTACACAAAGTCTCCCCGTGTCTCCCTCCCTCATCTACACAAAGTCTCCCCGTGTCTCCCTCCTCATCTACACAAAGTCTCCCCGTGTCTCCTCCTCCGTGTCTCCCCTCTCTCTTTTTTATACGATCAGTGGAAACAAGAATATGCTCGGTGTAGTCGGCACTTTGTTTCGTTAATCATTTCGTAATTTTTTTTAAACGGGGCTTTATGTAACCCTCGCTCCCCCCCCTCGCTCCTCTCTTTTTATATTTTTATTATTTTATTTTTCTTTGAAATTTTCTTTCACACCTGATGATGATTGCTTGCGTTGCAGTCAAAACGTCGTGAGCATTTTTATTGTTTTACATTTATATCGTTACTTCCCTTCTACGTGACTTTACCGAAAGAACCAAGAATATGAATCGCTGCAGTCACAAAAGAAGCTTTAGATCAAAGCGTAGCCTGACTGCCCTTCTCCACTCCCCTTACCCCCCACCCCTCCATCTCTCCTCGTGTCACAAGCAAGCCTCCTTTTGCCCATTTCACCAATTTGTTTATTGCTGGGGTTGTTTTACACCTGATGACGGGCACTTGTGTAGCGCCCGAAACGTCGTCACTTCATTCAACTTTACCAAGAGAACCAGAGTATCCAAACACACAGGCATCGTCAGGGTCGCGATCGAACCCACGCTCAGCGTGATACAGCTCGTGCCCCAGCTACCGTAGCCTGCTGCCACCCCGGATGCTGCAGCTCCCGCTGCTGCTGCTGCTGCTGCTGCTGCTGCTGCCGATCCAGCAGCTTCAGCTCCAGGTACATCCCCAGCTGCGGGTCCAGCTCCGGCTGCTGAAACCGCTCCTGCATCTGCTGCAGATCCAACTGTTGCCGCTCGAACTCCTGCTGCACTCTCACCCCTCACTCCTCGCAGTCGTTGCCTTCTCCATTCTCTCCTCTGCACTCACAGTCGTTACCCTCTCTCCCTCCCCCGTGTCTCCCCTCTCTCCATCGCTCAACTCTCTCTCCCCTCACCTCTCCCCGTGTCTCTCTCCCTCATCTACACAAGTCTCCCCGTGTCTCCCTCCCCCGTGTCTCCCCTCTCTCTCCATCGCTCAACTCTCTCTCCCTCATCTCTCCCCGTGTCTCCCTCCTCATCTACACAAGTCTCCCGTGTCTCCCTCCCCCGTGTCTCCCTCTCTCTCCATCGCTCAACTCTCTCTCCCCTCATCTCTCTCCGTGTCTCCCTCCCTCATCTACCCACGTCTCCCCGTGTCTCCCTCTCTGTGTCTCCCCTCTCACCTCCCTCCCCCGTGTCTCCCCTCTCTCTCCATCGCTCAACTCTCTCTCCCCCACCTCTCTCCGTGTCTCCTCCCTCATCTACACAAAGTCTCCCCGTGTCTCCCTCCCCCGTGTCTCTCCCTCACTCCCCCCTCTCTCTCTCCATCTCTCAACTCTCTCTCCCCTCACCTCTCCCCGTGTCTCCCTCCTCATCTACACAAAGTCTCCCCGTGTCTCCCTCCCCCGTGTCTCTCCCTCACCTCCCTCCCTCTCTCCATCTCTCAACTCTCTCTCCCTCACCTCTCCCCGTGTCTCTCTCCCTCATCTACACAAGTCTCCCCGTGTCTCCCTCCCCGTGTCTCCCCCTCTCCTCCCTCCCCTCTCTCCATCTCTCAACTCTCTCTCCCCTCACCTCTCCCCGTGTCTCTCTCCCTCATCTACCCGTCTCCCCGTGTCTCCCTCCCCGTGTCTCCCCCTCACCTCCCTCCCTCTCTCCATCTCTCAACTCTCTCCCCCCGTGTCTCTTCCCCGTGTCTCCCTCATCTACCCACGTCTCCCCGTGTCTCCCTCCCGTGTCTCCCCTCACCTCCCTCTCCTCCTCCTCTCTCAACTCTCTCTCCCCTCACCTCTCCCCGTGTCTCCCTCATCTACACAAGTCTCCCCGTGTCTCCCTCCCCCGTGTCTCCCCCTCTCCTCCCTCCCCCGTGTCTCCCCCTCTCTCTCCATCGCTCAACTCTCTCTCCCTCATCTCTCCCGTGTCTCCCTCCCTCATCTACCCACGTCTCCCCGTGTCTCCTCCCCGTGTCTCCCCCTCTCCTCCCCCCTCTCTCCATCTCTCAACTCTCTCTCCCCTCACCTCTCCCCGTGTCTCCCTCCCTCATCTACACAAGTCTCCCCGTGTCTCCCTCCCCCGTGTCTCTCCCTCACCTCCTCTCCCCCTCTCTCTCCATCTCTCAACTCTCTCTCCCTCACCTCTCCCCGTGTCTCCCTCCCTCATCTACACAAAGTCTCCCCGTGTCTCCCTCCCCCGTGTCTCTCCCTCACCTCCCTCCCCTCTCCATCTCTCAACTCTCTCTCCCCTCATCTCTCCCGTGTCTCTCTCCCTCATCTACACAAGTCTCCCCGTGTCTCCCTCCCCGTGTCTCCCCTCTCTCTCCATCGCTCAACTCTCTCTCCCCCACCTCTCCGTGTCTCTCTCCCTCATCTACACAAGTCTCCCCGTGTCTCCCTCCTCATCTACACAAGTCTCCCCGTGTCTCCCTCCCCCGTGTCTCCCCTCTCCTCCCCCTCTCTCTCATCTCTCAACTCTCTCTCCCCTCATCTCTCCCCGTGTCTCCTCCCTCATCTACCCAAATCTCCCCGTGTCTCCCTCCTCCGTGTCTCCCCCCCTCTCTCCTCCCCCCCCGTGTCTCCCCCTCCTCCCCCTCTCTATCTCTCAACTCTCTCTCCCCTCACCTCTCTCCGTGTCTCCCTCCCTCATCTACACAAAGTCTCCCCGTGTCTCCCTCCCCCGTGTCTCTCCCTCACCTCCCCCCCTCTCTCTCCATCTCTCAACTCTCTCTCCCTCACCTCTCCCCGTGTCTCCCTCCCTATCTACACAAAGTCTCCCCGTGTCTCCCTCCCCCGTGTCTCCCTCTCTCCTCCCTCCCCTCTCTCCATCTCTCAACTCTCTCTCCCTCACCTCTCCCCGTGTCTCTCTCCCTCATCTACCCACGTCTCCCCGTGTCTCCTCCCCGTGTCTCCCCTCACCTCCCTCTCTCTCCATCTCTCAACTCTCTCCCCCGTGTCTCTCTCCCCGTGTCTCCCTCCCCACGTCTCCCCGTGTCTCCCTCCCCCGTGTCTCCCCCTCACCTCCCTCTCCTCCCTCCCTCTCTCAACTCTCTCTCCCCTCACCTCTCCCCGTGTCTCTCTCCCTCATCTACACAAGTTCCCCGTGTCTCCCTCCCCCGTGTCTCCCTCTCTCCTCCCTCCCCCGTGTCTCCCCTCTCTCTCCATCGCTCAACTCTCTCTCCCCCATCTCTCCCCGTGTCTCCCTCCCTCATCTACCCACGTCTCCCCGTGTCTCCCTCCCCCGTGTCTCCCCCCCTCTCTCCATCTCTCAACTCTCTCTCCCCTCACCTCTCCCCGTGTCTCCCTCCCTCATCTACACAGTCCTCCCCGTGTCTCCCTCCTCCGTGTCTCCCCTCTCTCCTCCCTCCCCCGTGTCTCCCCCTCTCCTCCCTCTCTCTCCATCTCTCAACTCTCTCTCCCTCACCTCTCCCCGTGTCTCCCTCCCTCATCTACCCACGTCTCCCCGTGTCTCCTCCCCGTGTCTCCCCCTCTCCTCCCTCTCTCTCCATCTCTCAACTCTCTCTCCCTCACCTCTCCCCGTGTCTCCCTCATCTACACAAGTCTCCCCGTGTCTCCCTCCTCCGTGTCTCCCCCTCTCCTCCCTCCCCCGTGTCTCCCCTCTCTCTCCATCGCTAACTCTCTCTCCCCTCACCTCTCCCCGTGTCTCTCTCCCTCATCTAAAAATCTCCCCGTGTCTCCCTCCCCGTGTCTCCCCTCTCTCCTCCCTCCCCTGTCTCCCCCTCTCTCTCCATCGCTCAACTCTCTCTCCCCTACCTCTCCCCGTGTCTCCCTCCCTCATCTACAAAACAGTCTCCCCGTGTCTCCCTCCCCCGTGTCTCCTCCCCCGTGTCTCCCCCTCTCCTCCATCTCTCAACTCTCTCTCCCCTCACCTCTCCCCGTGTCTCCCTCATCTACCCAAGTCCCCTGTCTCCCTCCCGTGTCTCCTCCCTCCTCCTCCCCGTGTCTCCCCCCTCTCTCCATCTCTCAACTCTCTCTCCCCTCACCTCTCCCCGTGTCTCCCTCCCTCATCTACAAGTCTCCCCGTGTCTCCCTCCTCCGTGTCTCCCCCTCTCTCCTCCCCCCCGTGTCTCTCCCTCACCTCCCCCCCTCTCTCTCCATCTCTCAACTCTCTCTCCCCTCTCCCCGTGTCTCCCTCCTCCGTGTCTCCCCTCTCTCCTACCTCCCCGTGTTCTCCCTCTCTCCCTCCCCTCTCTCCATCTCTCAACTCTCTCTCCCTCACCTCTCCCGTGTCTCCTCCCTCTCTCCCCCCGTGTCTCTCCTCCTCCTTTCTCCATCTCTCCCCGTGTCTCCCTCCCCGTGTCCTCTCCCTCACCTCCCTCCCCTCTCCCATCTCTCAACTCTCTCTCCCCTCATCTCTCGCCGTGTCTCCCTCCCTCATCTACCCAAGTCTCCCCGTGTCTCCCTCCCACCCTCTCCCTCCCCCGTGTCTCCCCCTCTCTCTCTATCGCTCAACTCTCTTCCCTCACCTCT
>WFAB01003440.1:0-16260 GCA_018977245.1 Lethenteron camtschaticum | reverse complement strand
CCGATGGTACAAAATACCCAGGCAGGTGCTTGGTTTTGGTGGGGCTGATGGTAAGGCCCCACCTCTTAGTGGCACGCTCCAGTCTCAGCAGCAGCGCCTCCAACTCCTCTTCTGAATGAGCAGCTATTACCAAATCATCGGCATACATAACGTGGTTGACCAATAGGGAGCCATCCTTGATCGCACCCGGCGTCGATCAGCCTCCCATTATATCTGTACCAAATGGAAATTCCCCCGGTACAGCTATTGAAGGCTTCACGAACTACGCGGTCAAATAGATGTTAAATAATGTGGGAGCCAGAGGACATCCCTGTCGCACCCCAAGGTGTACAGGGAAAGGCTCCGACTCCCGGCCACGTAGTTTTACCCGGGCCCGCTCACCATCATGAAGGTACTTAATGATCGTGAGCAGAGGGTCAGGGACTCCGAAAGCACGAAGAACAACCCAGAGTCCAGTCCTACTGATGGTATCATAGGCCTTAACCAGGTCAATAAAGCAGAGATGTAGGTCTTTTTGGAATTCCCTACACCTCTGCTGTAGCAGACGGACAGAAAATATGGCATCTGTGCAAGACCGCCCTTTCCTGAAACCACATTGGGGCTCCGCAAGCCCCTCCTCAGCGTGCCTAGCAAGGCGATGTTGAATAATCCTTGCCAGGACCTTACCCGGCACACTGAGGAGTGAGATGCCCCTGTAGTTGTTACAGTCTGTGCGGTCCCCCTTCTTAAAGAGGGGGACCACCAGGGCATCCTTCCAGTCCTGCGGAACCCGTCCAGTGGTCCAGACTGTTGTTATGATGTCATATAGGGCAGTCTGTGCACAAACGCCACCCTCCCTCAGCATTTCGCTTGGGAGATCATCTCTGCCCGGTGCCTTCCCTGGTCTCAGACTCCGGATCGCCCTCAGTACTTCCTCAACAGCTGGAACCTCAGCCAGCCACTCACAGGGGGTGACCTTCTTCCAATATTTGAGGCACCGCAGCCTCAGCAGGGTTATCCCCACTTTGTCCATGATGTTTTCCTGTCGAGAGATTTCCCCTCCCCCCAGACCTCACACACACACACACACCGACTCACACACACACTGTGCAGATGTGTGTGTGTGTGTGCACTCACACAGACACACCATCACACACATTGGCACACACACACACACACCGACTCACACACACACTGTGCAGATGTGTGTTTGTGTGAGTCGGTGTGTGTGTGTGTGCCAATGTGTGTGATGGTGTGTCTGTGTGAGCCGGTGTGTGTGTGTCAATGTCTTTGTGTGAGAGTCTGTGTGTGTGTGTCAATGTGTGTGATAGTGTGTATCTGTATGTGTGAGAGTTGGTGTGGAGTGTGTGCCAATGTGTGTGATAGTGTGTCTGTGTAAGTCGTGTGTGTATGTCAATGTCTTTGTGTAAGAGTCTGTGTGTGTGTCAATGTGTGTGATAGTGTGTATCTGTATGTGTGAGAGTTGGTGTGTGTGTGTGTGTGCCAATGTGTGTGATAGTGTGTCTGCGTGAGTCGGTGTGTGTGTGTCAATGTCTTTGTGTAAGAGTCTGTGTGTGTGTCAATGTGTGTGATAGTGTGTATCTGTATGTGTGAGAGTTGGTGTGTGAGTGTGTGCCAATGTGTGTGATGGTGTGTCTGTGTGAGCCGGTGTGTGTGTGTCAATGTCTTTGTGTGAGAGTCTGTGTGTGTGTGTCAATGTGTGTGATAGTGTGTATCTGTATGTGTGAGAGTTGGTGTGTGAGTGTGTGCCAATGTGTGTGATAGTGTGTCTGTGTAAGTCGGTGTGTGTATGTCAATGTCTTTGTGTAAGAGTCTGTGTGTGTGTGTCAATGTGTGTAATAGTGTGTATCTGTATGTGTGAGAGTTGGTGTGTGAATGTGTGCCAATGTGTGTGATAGTGTGTCTGTGTGAGTCGGTGTGTGTGTGTCAATGTCTTTGTGTGAGAGTCTGTGTGTGAGTGTCAATGTGTGTGATAGTGTGTATCTGTATGTGTGAGAGTTGGTGTGTGAGAGTGTGCCAATGTGTGTGATAGTGTGTATCTGTATGTGTGAGAGAGTTGGTGTGTGAGTGTCAATGTGTGGGGTTAGTGTCTGTGTGTGAGTGTGTGTGAGTCGGTGTGTGTGTGTGTCAATGTATATCGTAGCGTCTGTGTGTGTGACTCAGTGTGTGTGTGGCAATGTATGTTGTAGTGCGATTCTGTGTACGTGTGGGGAGCGGTGGGTGTAGTGGTTAGCGCTACGCTGCGCTACGAACCTGGCGACCCGAGTTCGATTCCCGCTCACGGCAAACACCAGTGACGATTATTTGAACCGGTCCTGGGCCTGCCCTAGGTCCACTCAGCCTCAAATGAGTACCTGGCGTGGTGGGTAAAGACATCACCACTGGGGAGACAAAGGCGGTCGGGCGTGGTGCTGGCCACCCACCCCCTCGTGTGCCGTGCTGGCCTTCATAGGTGCTCGCTTACAGCACTTGCCCCTACAGTCTGTTGAGGTTATACGGGAGGGTCGTTAGCTTTTAGGATGTACCGTATATTATTTTAAATTCGTCTCTGCATTTATATTTAAATAAAATGTTAAAATTACGATGGATAGTTCGATACCGTGTATATAATCATCTGCCATGTTCCATCCACAGCTGGATGAACATCACTCCGCCTTATTATCCGAATTCACTAGAAGGTTCCTGGACTTTATCTCACGTGCCCCCCTCTGTCACCTTTGCCCCACATCCCTTTCTCCGGCTTATCACGTGACCTGCTGGCAGACAGGGCTGCTACAACTGGAGATCCACTTTTCGGCCAGCAAGCAGTGCTATGCGCTATAGTGACCCATTCCATGTCACTACAGAGGTACACAAATACAAACACACACACACACAGGTACACAAATACAATCGCACACACAGACACACAAATACAATCACACACAGGTACACAAATAAAACCACACACACAGGTACACAAATACAACCACACACACACAGGTACACACATACAACCGCACACACAGGTACACAAATACAACCGCACACACAGACACACAAATACAACCGCACACACACAGGTACACAAATACAACCGCACACACAGGTACACAAATACAACTGCACACACAGACACACAAATACAATCACACACAGGTACACAAATAAAACCACACACACAGGTACACAAATAAAACCACACACACAGGTACACAAAGATAATCATAACAGCTCCCATGAGCCACTCGGCAACTGCGACTTCACAACGCACACGTGCACCGGCGCTCGTGCCAGGCTAGGTGCGCCTTGAGGCCACGTAAAATGTGAAAGGCTCGCTGCTGGCGGGAAGTCACGTGTCAGACCCAGCAGGTGTCACGGGTCCACTGACTGAGATGACCGACAGATACACCACCTGTGCCCCCTGCTGTGCCACCTTGCTGTGTTTTATCTGTCCAGCATGCGGGCTACATGGCCCAGCCAACGCGGCGTTGCCTGCCGGAGGAGCTCACCGATGGGACTTTGACCAGATCCTTCGATGATTTGTGAGCTCCTCACACAATCCAGCTTGGTTAAACCCAGGATGGATCGTAGGCAGGCCAGCCTAAATGTTTCTAACCGACGAAGATGTTCCAATAGGGGGGTCCACGTTTCGCAAGCATAGAGAAGGGAGGGAATGACCGTAGCCGAGAAGACCTGAAGCTTCGTGCGGAGCGACTTACCAGGTAGCTTCCACACAGCGTTACGCCACCGATGAAAAGATATTGCCGCTTGACTGATTCGGAGTGAGACATCTGCTGTTAAACCGGAGCTGGTCATGAGCACACTGCCCAGGTATGGGAAACTCTCCACTCTCTCCACAACTGCCCCATCACCGATTGGGAGTTGTGGGGTGGAGTGCCCGATGGTACAAAATACCCAGGCAGGTGCTTAGTTTTGGTGGGGTTGATGGTAAGGCCCCACCTCTTAGTGGCACACTCCAGTTTCAGCAGCAGCGTCTCCAACTCCTCCTCTGAATGAGCAGCAATTACCAAATCATCGCCATACATAACGTGGTTGACCAATAGGGAGCCAACCCTTGACTGCACCCGGGCATCTATCGGCCTCCCATTGTATCTGTACCAAATGTAAAAGGCCAGGTCAATAAAGCAGAGATGTAGGTCTTGTTGGAATTTTCTACACCTCTGCTGTAGCAGACGGACAGAAAATATGGCATCTGAAACCACTAAACCACGTGAAAAATATCTAACTACTACTACCACAACCACTACCACCACCATCACCATCACCGCTACTACCACTACCACCATCACCACTACTACCATCATCTCTGCTACCACCACCACCATCAACCACCACCACTATCACCACCACTACAATCACCACCACCACCACTACAATCACCACAATCACCACCACTACAATCACCACCACCACCACTACAATCACCACCATCACCACCACCACTATCACCACCACTACAATCACCACCACCACCACTACAACCACCACCACTACCACCACTACAATCACCACCACTACAATCACCACCACTACAATCACCACCATCGCCACCACTACAATCACCACCACCACCAACAATACAATCACCACCACTACAATCACCACTACCACCACCACTACAATCACCACTACCACCACCACTACAATCACCACCACTACCACCACTACAACCACCACCACCACTACAACCACCACCACCACCACTACAACCACCACCACCGCACCACCATCAACAACAACCCAAAGGCGGCCCGCGTGATAATTGTCGTGGACACATCTCTGCTGCTGCTGCAGAAGACGGAGTTGCTCGGGATATCGCGCTAATGGGCCAAATGAGATCGCAGTCGTCACCGACTCGTGCTCCGCGAATATGAAAATGAGCTTGAAATGAGGCCGTGATGGATGATGGGGGCCAGTGATAATCTCATCAACAAACGCACAACACGCGCGCACACACACAAAGATCCCCCGTGTAGCCTTAACAGGCTGTAGGGGCAAGTGCTGTTAGCGAGTAGCACCTATGATGGGTGGAACGGCGCACGAAGGGTTGGGTGGCCAGCACCAAGCCCGGCCGCCTTTGTCTCCCCAGTGGCGATGTTTACACACCGCACCAGGTACTCATTTGAGGCTGAGCCGATCTTGGGGAGGCACAGGATCGGTTCAGATAATCGTCACCGGTGTTGGCAGTGAGCGGGAATCGAACTCGGGTCGCCGGGTTCGTAGCGCAGCCTAACGCTAACCACTGCACCACCACTCCCCACTACACACGTACACTAACATAAACGCACACACACACACGCGCACACAAACGCAGACACACAAACACACGCGCACACAAACACAAACACACACAAACACACAAACACACGCGCACACAAACACACACAAACGCACAAACGCACGCGCACACAACACACAAACGCACACAACATACAAACGCAGACACACAAACACACGCGCACACAAACAGACACAAACACAGAAACACAAACGCACACAACACACAAACGCAGACACACAAACACACGCGCACACAAACACACACAAACACAGAAACACAAACGCACACAACACACAAACGCACGCGCACACAACACACAAACGCACACAAGCGCACGCGCACACAACACACAAACGCACACAAACGGACACACAAACACACGCGCACACAAACACAGACACACAAACGCACACAGACACACAAGCGCATGCAAACACATCAACACACAACACACAAACGCACACAAACAGACACACAAACACACGCGCACACAAACGCAGACACACAAACGCACGCGCACACAAACACACCAACACACAAACACACACAAACGCACGCAAAAACAGACACACAAACGCACACAAACACAGACACACAAATGCACACAGACACATAAACGCACGCGCACACAAACACAGACACACAAACACAGACACACAAACACACGCGCACACAAACACACCAACACACAAACGCACAATCGCACACAAACGCACGCAAAAACAGACACACAAACGCACACAAACACAGACACAAACACAGACACACACAAACACAGACACACACAGACACACAAACACAGACACACAAACACAGACACACACAAACACAGACACACACAGACACAGAAACACACAAACACAGACACGCAAACACAGACACACACAAACACACAAACACAGACACACAAACACAGACACACACAAACACACACAAACACAGACACACAAACACAGACACACAAACACAGACACACACAAACACAGACACACACAAACACACAAACACAGACACACAAACACAGACACACACAAACACAGACACACACAAACACAGACACACACAAACACAAACACACAAACACAGACACACAAACACAGACACACAAACACACACACACAAACACACACACACAACACAGACACACACAGACACACACAGACACACAAACACAGACACACAAACACAGACACACCACAGACACACAAACACCAGACACACAAACAGACACACCAAACACAGACACACAAACACAGACACACACAAACACAGACACACACAAACACAGACACACATGCAAACGCGCACGCGACATCAAGCAGACGCGACACGTGATTCATCACTCGCCCGTTTAGTCAAAACCATTCACGCCGCTCTTGTTAAGCTCAGTCTCAAGCCTCGACAAGCCACTGTTGTTGTTGTTGCTGCTGTTGTTGTTGTCTTTTGTTGTTGTTAGGGGGCGAAGAGCAGCTGCCTCCATTGGCGCCATGACGATGAGATGTTAACTACCTCGCCTGGTACGCAGGAGGTCGTGGGTTCGATCCCGACCCTGATGCCTGCTGCTGTATATTTGGAGTTTGCGTGTCTCTCTCTCTCATCATCACGGTGGCTAGGAGATGTTAACTACCTCGCCTGGTGTACAGGAGGTCGTGGGTTCGATCCCGACCCCTGACGCCTGCTGCTGTATATTTGGAGTTTGCGTGTCTCTCTCTCTCTCTCATCATCACGGTGGCCAGGAGATGTTAACTACCTCGCCTGGTGTGCAGGAGGTCGTGGGTTTGATCACACCCCGTGGTCGCGTGGATTTTTCTCCCCATTCTCCACTTCCCACCCCCGCCACCACCACCACCACATTTTAGAATCGACATCAGCATGCGTCTAGAATATTTGTGCTGCTGCTATAAATTGACGACGATGACGATGATATCATCCCACGTACCAAATAATATTAAATCTATTTATTAATAATTAACGTTTTTTGGGTTAGATCGCGTTATTTATAAATGTGTCGTAACCCTCCACCACCCGACACGGTCAATCAGTAAAAAAAGTGTCACGTTGACAAAAGACAAAATAGTTCACTACTTTATCCCAACGGTGTGTTGAAGAGTGAAACCACAACATTTACAACAACAACAAAAATTGGTTTCACTCTTCAACACACCGGTGGGGCTAAAGCAGTGAACTATTTGTCTTTTGTCAACGTGACACTTTTTTGGCTGATTGGCCGTGTCGGGTGGTGGAGGGTTATGACACATTTATAAATAACGCGATCTAAAACCAAAATGTTTATTATAAATAATATTGGTCGCGAAAGCCTACGTGTTAAAAATGACTATTGATGTTACCAAATAATATTAATACAAATTATGTCACCAACTAATATTGATACTATTGATGTTACCAAATAGTATTATGACTATTTATGTTACCAAACACATAAAGAAGCGAGGGTGGTTCGACCTCTGCTGTCGTTTGGATTCGAACCGGGAGCTTCTGCTCGCCAGCATTGCCGATCGCGCGCCACGGAATCAATAAGTGAATTAGTAATAATTTGTAATGATTAGTTATGATTAGTTATGATTAGTCATAATAAACACGAAACTATCGTCGCGTTTTAAGTCAAACGTTTGTTCCGCTCCACAGAACCCACACCACACCACACACACCACACCACCCACAACACTCACACCACACACACCACCCAGACCACCCACACCACCCACCTCACACCACCCACTCCACCCACACCACACCACCCACCCCACACCACCCACACCACGCACACCACACCACCCACACCACACCACCCACACCACACCACCCACACCACTCACACCACACCACCCCCACCACACCAACCCACACCACTCACACCACACCACCCACACCACTCACACCACGCACACCACACCACCCACCTCACACCACCCACCCCACACCACCCACACCACGCACACCACACCACCCACACCACGCACACCACACCACCCACACCACACCACCCACACCACTCACACCACGCACACCACACCACCCACACCACACCACCCACACCACTCACACCACGCACACCACACCACCCCACACCACACCACCCACACCACCACACCACGCACACCACACCACCCACACCACACCACCACACCACTCACACCACGCACACCACACCACCCACCTCACACCACCCACCCCACACCACCCACACCACCACACCACACCACCCACACCACACCACCCACACCACTCACACCACGCACACCACACCACCCACACCACACCACCCACACCACTCACACCACGCACACCACACCACCCACACCAGACCACACCACCCACACCACACCACCCACACCACACCACCCACAACACTCACACCACACACACCACCCAGACCACCCACACCACCACACCACACCACCACACCACACCACACCACCCACACCACACCACCTACACCACCCACATCACACCACACCACCCCACACCACACCACCCACACCACCCACAACACACCACACCACCCACACCACCCACACACCCACACCACCCACACCACCCACACCACAACACACCACCCACCCCACACCACACACCCACACCACCCACACCACCCACTCCACACTACCCACACCACATCACCCACACCACACCACCCACACCACCCACCCACACCACACCACCCACACCACCCACACCACCCACTCCACACTACCCACACCACATCACCCACACCACACCACCCACAACACCCACATCACACCACACCACCCACACCACCCACACCACCCACACCACACCACCCACACCACCCACCACACCCCACACCACCCACACCACACCACCCACACCACCCACCACACCCACACCACCCACACCACACCACCCACATCACACCACACCACCCACCACCCCACACCACCCACCACACCCACACCACCCACCACACCCACACCACCCACACCACACCACCCACATCACACCACACCACCCACACACCACCCACACCACACCACTCACACACCCACACCACACCACCCACCACACCACCCACATCACCCACATCACACCACACCACCCACACACACCACCCACCACACCCACTCCACACTACATCACCCACCACACCCACACCACCCACCACACCCACACCACCCACACCACCCACCCCACCACACCACCCACACCACCACACCACCACACCACACCACCCACCCCACCCACACCACCCACAACACCCACATCACACCACACCACTCACATCACACCACCCACATCACATCACATCACACCACACCACCCACACCACCCACCCCACCTCACCGCAGGAGGTTATTAAACACATGTGAGGCTGGGAATGGGGGGTCATGGTTTAATCTCATTGTCAAAATTAAGGTCCGCCTTGGCTTTAATGTGGGGGGCTGGGTGCCAGACCCAGGGACTTGGTCGCTACATAAAATCAAATTTGGAGGGAGGGAGGGGGGATGGTGATGCGGGAATGATGGAGAATAAAAACATCACATTTTCATTTGAACAATGTGTTAAGAATGGTTGTTTATTATTTTCTGTTTCATCTTGGCAACGTTTTTTTTTTTTGGGTTCCTGTCTTTTATTTATATTTATTTATTGTCTTTCTTCGATTCCTGCATCCATCATCGCGCGTTCCCCGTGCAGACGCCGTTCGTTCATCGGCGGCGTCGAAATTTGCACCGATTTGAGAAGAAGAAGAAAAAAAACCTCTCCCCCATGCTGTTTAATATTTTTATTGTTTTATATATATTTGTTTTCTTTTATTTCCCCCATACTCTTTGGTTCTTTCGGTTAAGTCACTGTAAGCATTAAATAAAATCAATCACGACGTTTCGATTTGAGAAAAAAACATTTCCTCCTCCCCCCTTACACGTGCGTCGTTGCTTCAATCGTGCGCTATTCGGATGTCGGATTTTCCGGAAAACACTCGGCCCAGCCCACATCCTCCTCTTTTTACCTCTTTCTACCTCTTCCTCCACTGATCCTCCTCCTCATCCCTCCTCCCTCCCCCTCCCTCCATCCTCCTCCTCCTCTTTCTACCTCTTCCTCCACTGATCCTCCTCCATCCTCCTCCCTCCTCCTCATTCCTCCTCCCTCCCCCCCTCCTCCCTCCCCCCCTCCCCTCCATCCTCCTCCTCCTCTTTCTACCTCTTCCTCCACTAATCCTCCACTGATCCTCCCCCTCCTCCTCCCTCCTCCTCCTCCCTCCCCTCCTCCGGGTCCTCCATCTATCTCTTCCTCCATTCTAGATTTGAAGCTTTCGTGACTGCAAGGATTCATGTTCTTAGGTTTTTTCGGTAAAGTCACGTAGGTAAAAAATTAAAATTAATAAAAGTAAAATAAAAATAAAATAAAAATCAAGACGTTTCGGAGGCAACACAAGCTTCCGTCTTCAGGTGGAACCGTCACAGCACGACAGCTGTATCAAGCGATACACTTGATACAGCTATCGGGCTGTGACGGTTCCACCTGAAGACGGAGGCTTGTGTTGCCTCCGAAACGTCGTGATTTTTTTTAAATTTTACTTTTCTTAATTTTATTTTTTTACCTACGTGACTTTACAGAAAAAAAACCTAAGAAAATCTTTCTCCATTGCCTCTCCAACTCTTAATCTTAGTTTTTTTTTTCGGTAAAGTCACGTAGGTAAAAACATTAAAAAGTAAAATAAAATAAAAATCACGACGTTTCGGAGGCAACACAAGCCTCCGAAACGTCGTGATTTTTATTTTATTTTACTTTTTAATCTTTTACCTACGTGACTTTACCGAAAAAACCTAAGAATATGAATCATTGCAGTCACGAAAGCTTCAAATCTAGAATTAATCTCCAATTCTTTTCCACCTCAACCCTCATACCCCTCCTCTGCCTATCCACCTTTCTATCACGTCACTCACCCTCTAACTCCCCCCCCACCCACCCCGTTCACCTCGTTACATCATTACTCCTTTTCATAGTTCAGTGTCTCCGCGTCAGTGCGTGTGCGTGGTGGGGTCTGGCGCGAGACACACAGGTGGTGCCATCTGCCAGCATCTCAGTCGGTTCCACACGTGGTTACCTCCTGGCAGTGGCGGCTCCTGCAAAATCTCTCAGGGGGGGCAAATGTCTGGATGATTGATAAGGATAAGGTCCACCCATGCAATGGATAAATTAACAGCTTAAGCATGTAAAGGCAACTTCACTTCTTTAATATTAATGAAAAATAATGTGACTCTTACAATACATCTTGTTTGTTTCTATACTCACTATTAAAACAAACCACTCAAGTTTATTTTATTAAAGATTCTACTAGGCGGCCACAAATTATATTGGTGGATGAAACGTGCTTACGTATGATGACGTAGGCACGTTAGGGCGAGCCCTCCCGGAAGCCATAGAGAATGCATTGCAGCGCCCCCCGTTCGACAAAAATCATCTTTGAATGTAAGTCTATGGGGCCACTCGGGGCGATTCTCAGCCGGAGTGAAATCGCCCAAAAAGAGGCGGTACTCCACAGAACGTGACATGACGCTGATTGGACTATATCCAGAGGCTGCAGTGACGGCTAGCGTGACTCTGTGGTTCAATGACATTGGTGGTGCGTCGCCCAATCGCCCTAATGAAGAAACCGCCCCTGGTGTAGGGTCTGCCCCGTCACCCAGAGGCGTAGCTAGAGGGGGGGGGGCAGGGGGGGTACACGTGTCCCCGGGCGCCAAGTTAAAGGGGCGCAAAAAATGAGGCTTACAACGTCACATTATAACTTGTTGCGGCGGACACGGCAGCTTGAAACTACTGCACAAATCTACACCTCGACCTAAAAGTTTCTATATCCCGCCACACACAGCCTACACGTCATGTAATTACATTTTGGTACGTGATTAAACGGGGGGGGGGCGCTAATTTTCTAGTTTGTCCCAGGGCGCAAAATATCCTAGCGACGCCACTGCCGTCACCCTCCTGCCAGGCGACGCTCGGGACCTCACGTGCACCTAGCCTGGCACGAGCGCCGTGGTGACGTGAACGACACTTTAGTAGCGAATGGCCGGTGTTGTTGTTGTAGTTGGTGAGGAGTGGTCGTTTAGGGGTTGGTGCGCCGCGTTACGGATCCTGGCGATGACGATTATCTGATCCGGTGCTAGGGCCTTTCCTAGGTCGACTCAGCCTCAAATGAGTACCTGGTGCGGTGGGTAAACATCGTACACTGGGGAGACAAAGGCGGCCGGGCGTGGTGCTGGCCACCCACCCCCTCGTGTGCCGTTTCGGCCTTCGTAGGTGCTACTCGCTAACAGCACTTGCCCCTACAGTCTGTTAAGGCTATACGGGGGATCTTTGTCTTTGTGGATACTGGGCGAGAGGGGAGGGGTATCTGACTGGGTGAGTAAGAGGGGGGGGGGCTGGTATATGGTTGAGAGAGGGGGGGGCTGGTATCTGACTGGGTGAGTAAGAGGGGGGGGGGCTGGTATATGGTTGAGAGAGGGGGGGGGGCTGGTATCTGACTGGGTGAGTAAGAGGGGGGGGGGCTGGTATATGGTTGAGAGAGGGGGGGGGGCTGGTATCTGACTGGGTGAGTAAGAGGGGGGGCTGGTATATGGTTGAGAGAGGGGGGGGGCTGGTATCTGACTGGGTGAGTAAGAGGGGGGGGGCTGGTATATGGTTGAGAGAGAGGGGGGGCTGGTATCTGACTGGGTGAGTAAGAGGGGGGGGGGGCTGGTATATGGTTGAGAGAGGGGGGGGGCTGGTATCTGACTGGGTGAGTAAGAGGGGGGGGGCTGGTATATGGTTGAGAGAGGGGGGGGGGTGGTATCTGACTGGGTGAGTAAGAGGGGGGGGGGCTGGTATATGGTTGAGAGAGGGGGGGGGTGGTATCTGACTGGGTGAGTAAGAGGGGGGGGGGGCTGGTATATGGTTGAGAGAGGGGGGGGGCTGGTATCTGACTGGATGAGTAAGAGGGGTGGGGGCTGGTATATGGTTGAGAGTAGGGGGGGACTGGTATCTGACTGGGTGAGTAAGAGGGGGGGGGCTGGTATATGGTTGAGAGAGGGGGGGGGCTGGTATCTGACTGGGTGAGTAAGAGGGGGGGGCTGGTATATGGTTGAGAGAGGGGGGGGGCTGGTATCTGACTGGGTGAGTAAGAGGGGGGGGGCTGGTATATGGTTGAGAGAGGGGGGGCTGGTATATGATTGAGAGAGGGGGGGGGCTGGTATCTGACTGGGTGAGTAAGAGGGGGGGGCTGGTATATGGTTGAGAGAGGGAGGGGGCTGGTATATGGTTGAGAGAGGGGGGGGGGGCTGGTATCTAACTGGGTGAGTAAGAGGGGGGGGCTGGTATATGGTTGAGAGAGGGGGGAGGCTGGTATCTGACTGGGTGAGTGAGAGGGGGGGCTGGTATATGGTTGAGAGAGGGGGGGGGCTGGTATCTGACTGGGTGAGTAAGAGGGGGGGGCTGGTATATGGTTGAGAGAGGGGGGGGGCTGGTATCTAACTGGGTGAGGGGGGCGATGGTGTTGGGATGTCACGTGCTCTGCTCCCCTCTCCAGCACCGCTCCCTTTGTTGAAAGACGAATGGCTCATTTTGGCCACGGCTCTTTCCGTCTGTCTCCTTTTATGTTAAAATAAAAACACAAAACACCACCCCAGAAATGAATACAGAGAGCGAGCGAGAGCGAGAGAGAGAGAGTTTTTTTTTCTCTCTCTCTCCATTTCTCAACGACTCCCAAATCGACGTATGCCACCAGCATTTCGCGTTGTGTGTTTCCGTTGATTGATCGTACGCATCCATCGGTTTGGTGGTCGAATTAAATCACAGTTGAGGAGCCAGCGGACTTACCACCCCACCCCCCGCTCACCACCCTCGAATGCCCCAATAAGGAGGCATTGAAACCCAGAATCACGGTCAAAGGTGGAAGCGATAAATAATTGTTAATAGTTTATTCTTAATTTGGGCGAGGTTGTTATTGTTGTTGCTAAGTGGTTGTGGAAACGACGGCGGCGATGATGATGATGGTGGTGGTGGTGGGAGGAGGAGGGAATTCCTGAGTAGGAGGCAGTGGTGAGGGATGAAGGCGGAGAGAGAAGCTGCATGTGAGTGAGTGGGTGAGTGAGTGGGTGAGTGGGTGAGTGAGTGAGTGGGTGAGTGAGTGGGTGAGTGCGTGGGTGAGTGAGTGAGTGAGTGCGTGAGTGAGTGGGTGAACGAGTAGGTGAGTGGGTGGGTGAGTGCGTGAGTGAGTGGGTGAGTGGGTGAGTGAGTGGGTGAACGAGTAGGTGAGTGGGTGGGTGAGTGGGTGAGTGCGTGAGTGAGTGGGAGAGTGGGTGAGTGAGTGGGTGAACGAGTGGGTGAGTGGGTGGGTGAGTGCGTGGGTGAGTGAGTGGGTGAGTGAGTGGGTGAGTGGTTGAGTGAGTGGGTGAACGAGTGGGTGAGTGGGTGAGTGAGTGGGTGGGTGAGTGGGTGAACGAGTGGGTGAGTGTGTGGGCGAATGCGTGAGTGGGTGGGTGAGTGGGTGGGTGAGTGGGTGGGTGGGTGACTGGGTTGGTGAGTGAGTGGGTGAGTGGGTGAGTGAGTGGGTGAACGAGTGGGTGAGTGCGTGGGCGAATGAGTGAGTGTGTGAGTGGGTGGGTGGGTGAGTGAGTGGGTGAGTGGGTGGGAGAGTGGGTGAGTGTGTGAGTGAGTGGGTGTGTGAGTGAGCGAGTGAGTTGGTGAGTGAGTGGGTCGGTGAGTGAATGGATGAGTGAGTGGGTGGGTGAGTGAGTGAATGGGTGAGTGAGCGAGTGGGTGAGTGAGTGGGTGAGTGAGTGAGTGGGTGAGTGAGTCAGTGAGTGAGTGTGTGCGTGTGTGTGTGCGTGTGAGCGTGTGTGCGTGTGTGTGTGTGTGCGTGTGTGTGCGTGTGTGTTTGTGTGCGTGTGTGTGCGTGTGTGCGTGTGTGCGTGCGTGTGCGTGTGTGTGTGCGTGTGTGTGTGCGTGTGTGTGTGCGTGCGTGTGTGTGTGTGTGTGTGCGTGTGTGCGTGTGCGTGTGTGCGTGTGTGTGTGTGCGTGTGTGCGTGTGTGTGTGTGCGTGTGTGCGTGTGTCCGTGCGCGTGTGCGTGTGTGCGTGTGTGTGTGCGTGCTTGTGTGTGTGTGCGTGTGTGCGTGCGCGTGTGCGTGTGTGCGTGTGTGTGTGCGTGTGTGTGCGTGTGTGCGTGTGTGTGTTAGCGTATGTGTGTGTGCGTGTGTGTGTGTGCGTGTGTGTGCGTGTGGTTTGTGTGTCTGTGTGTGTGCGTGTGTGTGCGTGTGCGTGTGTGCGTGTGTGTGTGCGTGTGTGTGTGCGTGTGTGTGTGCGTGCGTGTGTGTGTGCGTGTGTGTGTGTGCGTGTGTGTGCGTGTGTGTGTGCGTGTGTGTGTGTGTGCGTGTGTGTGTGTGCGTGCGTGTGTGTGTGTGTGTGCGTGTGTGTGTGTGCGTGTTTGTGTGCGTGTGTGTGTGCGTGTGTGCGTGCGCGTGTGCGTGTGTGCGTGTGTGTGCGTGTGTGTGTGTGCGTGTGTGCGTGTGTGTGTGTGCGTGTGTGTGTGTGTGCGTGTGTGTGTGCGTGTGTGTGTGTGTGCGTGCTTGTGTGTGCGTGTGTGTGCGTGTGTGTGTGCGTGTGTGCGTGTGTGTGTGCGTGTGGTGTGTGTGCGTGTGTGTGTGCGTGTGTGTGTGTGTGCGTGTGTGTGTGTGCGTGTGTGGTGTGTGTGCGTGTGTGTGTGTGGCGTGTGTGTGCGTGTGTGTGTGTGCGTGTGTGTGTGTGCGTGTGTGGTGTGTGTGCGTGTGTGTGCGTGCTTGTGTGTGTGTGCGTGTGTGTTTGTGTGCGTGTGTGTGTGTGCTTGTGTGCGTGTGTGTGTGTGCTTGTGTGTTTGTGTGCGTGTGTGGTGTGCGTTTGGTGTGTGTGTGTGTGTGCGTGTGGTGTGTGGTGGTGTGCGTGTGTGTTTGTGTGCGTGTGTGTGCGGTGTGTGTGTGTGCGTGTG
>WFAB01003439.1:0-16274 GCA_018977245.1 Lethenteron camtschaticum | reverse complement strand
AGCCTGTCCTTCCGCCTGTCCTACAGCCTGTCCTTCCGCCTGTCCTACAGCCTGTCCTTCCCTGTCCTACAGCCTGTCCTACAGCCTGTCCTCTCCGCCTGTCCTACAGCCGTCCTTCCGCCTGTCTTATCACCTGTCCTACAGCCTCTCCTACCACAGCCTGTCCTTCGCCTGACCTTACAGCCTGTCCTACAGCCTGTCCTACCACAGCCTGTCCTTCCGCGGCAACATTGCCCGCACTGGAGCTTCCGTTCCCGCCGGCTGTCAAATTCCGCTGGGGCTCCACCACCACCTCTACCACCACCGCCTCCACCACCGCCTCCACCGCCTCCTCCACCTTCTTACCACCTTCTCCACCACCTCCTCCACCACCTCCACCGCCTCCTCCACCTTCTCTACCACCTCCACCACCTTCTCCACCACCGCCTCCTCCACACCTCCACCGCCTCCTCCACCTTTCTACCACCTCCACCACCTTCTCCACCACCTTCTCCACTTCCTCCACCACCACCTCTACCACCTCCTCTACTACCGCCTCCTCCACAGCCTCCACCACCTCCACCACCACCGCTCTACCCACCACCGCCTCTACCACCTCCTCTACTACCGCCCTCCACAGCCTCCACCACCTCCACCACCACCGCCTCTACCGGCACCACCGCCTCTACCACCTCCTCTACTACCGCCTCCTCCACAGCCTCCACCACCTCCACCACCACCGCCACCACCGCCTCTACCGGCCACCACCGCCTCTACCACCGCCGCCTCCACCGCCACGTTCCCCCCGTTCTTCGTGGCCGGGTGGCAACATCGTCGAGGTTGTAGTCGTGGTGGTGGTGGTGGTGGTGCCCTTCGCCCCCGCCCCTCCCCCCCTTCCTCCTCCTCCTCCCCACCCTCCTCCTCCTCGTCGTCGTCGTCGTCGTCACCGGCGCCGCCGTGGTTGTGGTTGTGTTGGTGGTAGTTGTTGTGGTGGTGGTAGTTGTGGTGGTGGTGGTGGCGTCCGTCTCTCGGTGGCCATTCCCAGAAGCCTCCTCCTCCTGATCCTCCTCACTTCCGGAACGGCGGCGGCAGCAGCCGGAGCGCTTCTCCCCTCGGACACTCGGACATGTCGAAGTACGGACGCTTTGGGGAGAGCCCCGAGGCACCGGAGCCGGATCCAGAGGAGCTGGAGCCGGAGCCGGAGCCGGGAGCTAATCCAGAGTCGGCTCTGGGAACGGAGCTGGAGCCGGATCCCGGAGCGGAAGATTCCGGAGTCGGGAGATAATCCAGAGTCGGCTCTGTGAACGGAGCCGGAGCCGGATCCAGAGAAACCGGAGCCGGAGCCGGGAGATAATCCAGAGTCGGCTCTGGGAACGGAGCCGAGTTCTCCTCCCTGGTGACTCAACTCTGACCCCTGGTGACTCAACTCTGACCCCTGGTGACTCAACTCTGACCCCTCGTGACTCAACTCTGTCTCCTGGTGACTCAACTCTGACCCCTGGGGTCTCAACTTTGTCTCCTGATGACTCAACTTTGACCCCTGGTGACTCAACTCTGACCCCTGGTGACTCAACTCTGTCTCCTGGTGGCTCAACTCTGACTCCTGGTGGCTTAACTCTGACCCCCGGTGACTCAACTCTGACCTCTGGTGACTCAACTCTGACCCCTGGTGACCCAACTCTCCCTCCTGGTGACTCAACTTTGACCCCTGGTGACTCAACTCTGACCCCTGGTGACTCAACTCTGACCCCCGGTGACTCAACTCTGACCCCTGGTGACTCAACTCTGACCCCTGGTGACCCAGCTCTGACCCCCGGTGACTCAACTCTGACTCCCGGTGACTCAACTCTGACCCCTGGTGACCCAACTCTCCCTCCTGGTGACTCAACTTTGACCCCTGGTGACTCAACTCTGACCCCTGGTGACTCAACTCTGACCCCTGGTGACTCAACTCTGTCTCCTGGTGACTCAACTCTGACCCCTGGGGGTCTCAACTTTGGTCTCCTGATGACTCAACTTTGACCCCTGGTGACTCAACTCTGACCCCTGGTGACTCAACTCTGTCTCCTGGTGGCTCAACTCTGACTCCTGGTGGCTTAACTCTGACCCCCGGTGACTCAACTCTGACCTCTGGTGACTCAACTCTGACCCCTGGTGACCCAACTCTCCCTCCTGGTGACTCAACTTTGACCCCTGGTGACTCAACTCTGACCCCTGGTGACTCAACTCTGACCCCCGGTGACTCAACTCTGACCCCTGGTGACTCAACTCTGACCCCTGGTGACCCAGCTCTGACCCCCGGTGACTCAACTCTGACTCCCGGTGACTCAACTCTGACCCCTGGTGACCCAACTCTCCCTCCTGGTGACTCAACTTTGACCCCTGGTGACTCAACTCTGACCCCTGGTGACTCAACTCTGACCCCTGGTGACTCAACTCTGACCCCTGGTGACTCAACTCTAACCCCTGGTGACTCAACTCTGACCCCTGGTCCCTCAACTCTGACCCGCGGTCACTCAACTCTAACCCCTGGTCCCTCAACTCTGACCCCTGGTGACTCAACTCTGACCCCTGGTGACC
This sequence comes from Lethenteron camtschaticum, assembly GCA_018977245.1. Taxonomy (NCBI): domain Eukaryota; kingdom Metazoa; phylum Chordata; class Hyperoartia; order Petromyzontiformes; family Petromyzontidae; genus Lethenteron; species Lethenteron camtschaticum. The sequence continues at coordinate 13,715 of WFAB01003439.1, read as the reverse complement.
CAACTCTCCCCCGGCTCTCCACGCCGTGGCTGCCTTGCCACGCTCTTCACTGGGAGAGTCCGAAGGCTCCACTCCTGAAGGGGGGGAGGGGGAGAGAAGGGTGAGCGTGGGGTGAGCGTGGGGTGAGCGTGGGGTGAGCGTGGGGTGAGCGTGGGGTTAGGGTGGGGTTAGGGTTAGAGTGTGGTTAGGGTTAGAGTGGGGTTAGGGTTAGAGTGTGGTTAGTGTTAGAGTGTGGTTAGGGTTAGAGTGGGGTTAGAGTTAGAGTGTGGTTAGGGTTAGAGTGTGGTTAGGGTTAGAGTGTGGTTAGGGTTAGAGTGTGGTTAGGGTTAGAGTGTGGTTAGAGTTGGAGTGTGGTTAGGGTTAGAGTGTGGTTAGAGTTGGAGTGTGGTTAGTGTTAGAGTGTGGTTAGTGTTAGAGTGTGGTTAGGGTTAGAGTGGGGTTAGTGTTAGAGTGTGGTTAGTGTTAGAGTGTGGTTAGGGTTAGAGTGTGGTTAGGGTTAGAGTGTGGTTAGGGTTAGAGTGGGTTAGGGTTAGAGTGTGGTTAGGGTTAGAGTGTGGTTAGTGTTAGAGTGTGGTTAGGGTTAGAGTGTGGTTAGGGTTAGAGTGGGGTTAGGGTTAGAGTGTGGTTAGGGTTAGGGTGTGGTTAGTGTTAGAGTGTGGTTAGGGTTAGAGTGTGGTTAGTGTTAGAGTGGGGGTTAGGGTTAGAGTGTGGTTAGGGTTAGGGTGTGGTTAGTGTTAGAGTGTGGTTAGGGTTAGAGTGTGGTTAGGGTTAGAGTGGGGTTAGGGGTTAGAGTGGGGTTAGGGTTAGAGTGGGGTTAGGGTTAGAGTGGGGTTAGGGTTAGAGTGTGGTTAGGGTTAGGGTGTGGTTAGGGTTAGAGTGGGGTTAGGGTTAGAGTGTGGTTAGGGTTAGAGTGTGGTTAGAGTTAGAGTGTGGTTAGGGTTAGAGTGTGGTTAGGGTTAGAGTGTGGTTAGGGTTAGAGTGTGGTTAGGGTTAGAGTGTGGTTAGAGTTAGAGTGTGGTTAGGGTTAGAGTGTGGTTAGGGTTAGAGGTGTGGTTAGAGTTAGAGTGGGGGTTTAGAGTTAGAGTGTGGTTAGTGTTAGAGTGGGGTTAGGGTTAGAGTGTGGTTAGGGTTAGAGGTGTGGTTAGGGTTAGAGTGTGGTTAGTGTTAGAGTGTGGTTAGGGTTAGAGTGGGTTAGGGTTAGAGTGGGTTAGGGTTAGAGTGTGGTTAGGGTTAGGGTGTGGTTAGGGTTAGAGTGGGGTTAGGGTTAGAGTGTGGTTAGGGTTAAGTGTGGTTAGGGTTAGAGTGTGTTAGGGTTAGAGTGTGGTTAGAGTTAGAGTGTGGTTAGGGTTAGGGTGTGGTTAGGGTTAAGTGAGGTTAGTGTTAGAGTGTGGTTAGGGTTAGAGTGTGGTTAGGGTTAGAGTGTGGTTAGGGTTAGAGTGTGGTTAGGGTTAGAGTGTGGTTAGAGTTAGAGTGTGGTTAGGGGTTAGAGTGTGGTTAGGGTTAGAGTGTGGTTAGAGTTAGAGTGTGGTTAGGTTAGAGTGGGGTTAGAGTTAGAGTGTGGTTAGTGTTAGAGTGGGGTTAGGGTTAGAGTGAGGTTAGGGTTAGAGTGTGGTTAGGGTTAGAGTGGGGTTAGGGTTAGAGTGTGGTTAGTGTTAGAGTGTGGTTAGGGTTAGAGTGTGGTTAGGGTTAGAGTGTGGTTAGGGTTAGGGTGTGGTTAGGGTTAGAGTGTGGTTAGTGTTAGAGTGTGGTTAGTGTTAGAGTGTGGTTAGGGTTAGAGTGTGGTTAGGGTTAGGGTGTGGTTTAGGGTTAGAGTGGGGTTAGGGTTAGAGTGTGGTTAGGGTTAGAGTGTGGTTAGGGTTAGAGTGTGGTTAGGGTTAGAGTGAGGTTAGGGTTAGAGTGTGGTTATGGTTAGAGTGTGGTTATGGTTAGAGTGAGGTTAGGGTTAGAGTGTGGTTAGAGTTAGAGTGTGGTTAGGGTTAGAGTGTGGTTAGGGTTAGAGTGTGGTTAGGGTTAGAGTGTGGTTAGTGTTAGAGTGGGGTTATGGTTAGAGTGTGGTTAGGGTTAGAGTGGGGTTATGGTTAGAGTGTGGTTAGGGTTAGAATGGGGTTATGGTTAGAGTGTGGTTATGGTTAGAGTGGGGTTAGGGTTAGGTTAGGGTAGTGTTAGGGTGAGAGTGGGGTTATGGTTAGAGTGTGGTTAGGGTTAGAGTGGGGTTAGGGTTAGGCTAGGGTAGTGTTAGGGTTAGAGTGTGGTTAGGGTTAGAGTGTGGTTAGGGTTAGAGTGTGGTTAGGGTTAGAGTGTGGTTAGGGTTAGAGTGGGGTTAGGGTTAGAGTGGGGTTAGTGTTAGAGTGTGGTTAGGGTTAGAGTGTGGTTAGGGTTAGAGTGGGTTAGGGTTAGAGTGTGGTTAGGGTTAGAGTGGGGTTATGGTTAGAGTGTGGTTAGGGTTAGAGGTGGGGTTAGGGTTAGAGTGTGGTTAGGGTTAGAGTGTGGTTAGGGTTTAGAGTGTGGTTAGGGTTAGAGTGTGGTTAGGGTTAGAGTGGGGTTAGGGTTAGAGTGTGGTTAGGGTTAGAGTGTGGTTAGGGTTAGAGTCGGGTTAGGGTTAGGGTGTGGTTAGAGTTAGGGTGTGGTTAGGGTTAGAGTGTGGTCAGGGTTAGAGTGGGGTTAGGGTTAGAGTGTGGTTATGGTTAGAGTGTGGTTAGTGTTAGAGTGTGGTTAGGGTTAGAGTGTGGTTAGTGTTATAGTGTGGTTAGGGTTAGAGTGTGGTTAGGGTTAGTGTGTGGTTAGTGTTAGAGTGGGGTTAGGGTTAGAGTGTGGTTAGGGTTAGAGTGTGGTTAGGGTTAGAGTGGGGTTAGTGTTAGAGTGTGGTTAGGGTTAGGGTGTGGTTAGGGTTAGAGTGTGGTTAGGGTTAGAGTGTGGTTAGGGTTAGAGTGTGGTTAGGGTTAGAGTGTGGTTAGTGTTAGAGTGTGGTTAGGGTTAGGGTGTGGTTAGGGTTAGAGTGTGGTTAGGGTTAGAGTGTGGTTAGGGTTAGAGTGTGGTTAGGGTTAGAGTGTGGTTAGGGTTAGAGTGTGGTTATGGTTAGAGTGTGGTTAGGGTTAGAGTGTGGTTAGGGTTAGAGTGTGGTTAGGGTTAGAGTGAGGTTAGGGTTAGAGTGTGGTTAGGGTTAGAGTGGGGTTAGGGTTAGAGTGTGGTTAGTGTTAGAGTGTGGTTAGGGTTAGAGGTGTTTAGGGTTAGAGTGTGGTTAGAGTTAGAGTGTGGTTAGGGTTAGAGTGTGGTTAGAGTTAGAGTGTGGTTAGTGTTAGAGTGTGGTTATGGTTAGAGTGTGGTTATGGTTAGAGTGAGGTTAGGGTTAGAGTGTGGTTAGAGTTATAGTGTGGTTAGGGTTAGAGTGTGGTTAGGGTTAGAGTGTGGTTAGGGTTAGAGTGTGGTTAGTGTTAGAGTGGGGTTAGTGTTAGAGTGGGGTTATGGTTAGAGTGTGGTTAGGGTTAGAATGGGGTTATGGTTAGAGTGTGGTTATGGTTAGAGTGGGGTTAGGGTTAGGTTAGGGTAGTGTTAGGGTGAGAGTGGGGTTATGGTTAGAGTGTGGTTAGGGTTAGAGTGGGGTTAGGGTTAGAGTGTGGTTAGGGTTAGAGTGTGGTTAGGGTTAGAGTGTGGTTAGGGTTAGAGTGGGGTTAGGGTTTAGAGTGGGGTTAGTGTTAGAGTGTGGTTAGGGTTAGAGTGTGGTTAGGGTTAGAGTGGGGTTAGGGTTAGGCTAGGGTAGTGTTAGGGTTAGAGTGTGGTTAGGGTTAGAGTGTGGTTAGGGTTAGAGTGTGGTTAGGGTTAGAGTGTGGTTAGGGTTAGAGTGGGGTTAGGGTTAGAGTGGGGTTAGTGTTAGAGTGTGGTTAGGGTTAGAGTGTGGTTAGGGTTAGAGTGGGGTTAGGGTTAGAGTGTGGTTAGGGTTAGAGTGGGGTTATGGTTAGAGTGTGGTTAGGGTTAGAGTGGGGTTAGGGGTTAGAGTGTGGTTAGGGTTAGAGTGTGGTTAGGGTTAGAGTGTGGTTAGGGTTAGAGTGTGGTTAGGGTTAGAGTGGGGTTAGGGTTAGAGTGTGGTTAGGGTTAGAGTGTGGTTAGGGTTAGAGTCGGGTTAGGGTTAGGGTGTGGTTAGAGTTAGGGTGTGGTTAGGGTTAGAGTGTGGTCAGGGTTAGAGTGGGGTTAGGGTTAGAGTGTGGTTATGGTTAGAGTGTGGTTAGTGTTAGAGTGTGGTTAGGGTTAGAGTGTGGTTAGTGTTAGAGTGTGGTTAGGGTTAGAGTGTGGTTAGGGTTAGTGTGTGGTTAGTGTTAGAGTGGGGTTAGGGTTAGAGTGTGGTTAGGGTTAGAGTGTGGTTAGGGTTAGAGTGGGGTTAGTGTTAGAGTGTGGTTAGGGTTAGGGTGTGGTTAGGGTTAGAGTGTGGTTAGGGTTAGAGTGTGGTTAGGGTTAGAGTGTGGTTAGGGTTAGAGTGGGGTTAGGGTTAGAGTGTGGTTAGGGTTAGAGTGTGGTTAGGGTTAGAGTGTGGTTAGGGTTAGAGTGTGGTTAGGGTTAGAGTGGGGTTAGGGTTAGAGTGTGGTTAGGGTTAGAGTGTGGTTAGGGTTAGAGTCGGGTTAGGGTTAGGGTGTGGTTAGAGTTAGGGTGTGGTTAGGGTTAGAGTGTGGTCAGGGTTAGAGTGGGGTTAGGGTTAGAGTGTGGTTATGGTTAGAGTGTGGTTAGTGTTAGAGTGTGGTTAGGGTTAGAGTGTGGTTAGTGTTAGAGTGTGGTTAGGGTTAGAGTGTGGTTAGGGTTAGTGTGTGGTTAGTGTTAGAGTGGGGTTAGGGTTAGAGTGTGGTTAGGGTTAGAGTGTGGTTAGGGTTAGAGTGGGGTTAGTGTTAGAGTGTGGTTAGGGTTAGGGTGTGGTTAGGTTAGAGTGTGGTTAGGGTTAGAGTGTGGTTAGGGTTAGAGTGTGGTTAGGGTTAGAGTGTGGTTAGTGTTAGAGTGTGGTTAGGGTTAGGGTGTGGTTAGGGTTAGAGTGTGGTTAGGGTAGAGTGTGGTTAGGGTTAGAGTGTGGTTAGGGTTAGAGTGTGGTTAGGGTTAGAGTGTGGTTATTGGTTAGGAGGTGTGGTTAGGGTTTAGAGTGTGGTTAGGGTTAGAGTGTGGTTAGGGTTAGAGTGAGGTTAGGGTTAGAGTGTGGTTAGGGTTAGAGTGGGGTTAGGGTTAGAGTGTGGTTAGTGTTAGAGTGTGGTTAGGGTTAGAGTGTGGTTAGGGTTAGAGTGTGGTTAGAGTTAGAGTGTGGTTAGGGTTAGAGTGTGGTTAGAGTTAGAGTGTGGTTAGTGTTAGAGTGTGGTTATGGTTAGAGTGTGGTTATGGTTAGAGTGAGGTTAGGGTTAGAGTGTGGTTAGAGTTATAGTGTGGTTAGGGTTAGAGTGTGGTTAGGGTTAGAGTGTGGTTAGGGTTAGAGTGTGGTTAGTGTTAGAGTGGGGTTTAGTGTTAGAGTGGGGTTATGGTTAGAGTGTGGTTAGGGTTAGAATGGGGTTATGGTTAGAGTGTGGTTATGGTTAGAGTGGGGTTAGGGTTAGGTTAGGGTAGTGTTAGGGTGAGAGTGGGGTTATGGTTAGAGTGTGGTTAGGGTTAGAGTGGGGTTAGGGTTAGAGTGTGGTTAGGGTTAGAGTGTGGTTAGGGTTAGAGTGTGGTTAGGGTTAGAGTGGGGTTAGGGTTAGAGTGGGGTTAGTGTTAGAGTGTGGTTAGGGTTAGAGTGTGGTTAGGGTTAGAGTGGGGTTAGGGTTAGAGTGTGGTTAGTGTTAGAGTGTGGTTAGGGTTAGAGTGTGGTTAGGGTTAGAGTGTGGTTAGGGTTAGAGTGGGGTTAGGGTTAGGGTGTGGTTAGTGTTAGAGTGTGGTTAGGGTTAGAGTGTGGGTTAGGGTTAGAGTGTGGTTAGGGTTAGAGTGTGGTTAGGGTTAGAGTGGGGTTAGGGTTAGGGTGTGGTTAGGGTTAGAGTGTGGTTAGGGTTAGGGTGTGGTTAGTGTTAGAGTGTGGTTAGGGTTAGAGTGTGGTTAGGGTTAGAGTGTGGTTAGGGTTAGAGTGCGGTTAGGGTTAGAGTGTGGTTAGGGTTAGAGTGCGGTTAGGGTTAGAGTGTGGTTAGGGTTAGAGTGTGGTTAGGGTTAGAGTGGGGTTAGGGTGTGGTTAGGGTTAGAGTGGGGTTAGGGTTAGAGTGCGGTTAGGATTAGAGTGTGGTTAGGGTTAGAGTGTGGTTAGGGTTAGAGTGTGGGTTAGGGTTAGAGTGTGGTTAGGGTTAGAGTGCGGTTAGGGTTAGAGTGTGGTTAGGGTTAGAGTGTGGTTAGGGTTAGAGTGGGGTTAGGGTGTGGTTAGGGTTAGAGTGTGGTTAGGGTTAGAGTGGGGTTAGGGTGTGGTTAGGGTTAGAGTGCGGTTAGGATTAGAGTGGGGTTAGGGTTAGAGTGGGGTTAGGGTTAGAGTGGGGTTAGTGTAGAGTTAGAGTGTGGTTAGGGTTAGAGTGTGGTTAGGGTTAGAGTGTGGTTAGGGTTAGAGTGTGGTTAGTGTTAGAGTGTGGTTAGGGTTAGAGTGTGGTTAGGGTTAGAGTGGGGTTAGGGTTAGAGTGGGGTTAGTGTTAGAGTGTGGTTAGGGTTAGAGTGTGGTTAGGGTTAGAGTGTGGTTAGGGTTAGGGTTAGAGTGTGGTTAGGGTTAGGGTTAGAGTGGGGTTAGGGTTAGAGTGGGGTTAGGGTTAGAGTGTGGTTACGGTTAGGGTGTGGTTAGGGTTAGAGTGTGGTTAGGGTTAGAGTGTGGTTAGGGTTAGGGTTAGGTGTGGTTATGGTTAGAGTGTGGTTAGGGTTAGGGTTAGAGTGTGGTTAGGGTTAGAGTGTGGTTAGTGTTAGAGTGTGGTTAGGGTTAGAGTGGGGTTAGGGTTAGAGTGTGGTTAGGGTTAGAGTGTGGTTAGGGTTAGAGTGTGGTTAGGGTTAGAGTGTGGTTAGGGTTAGAGTGTGGTTAGTGTTAGAGTGTGGTTAGGGTTAGAGTGTGGTTAGGGTTAGAGTGTGGTTAGGGTTAGAGTGTGGTTAGGGTTTAGAGTGGGGTTAGGGTTAGAGTGTGGTTAGGGTTAGGCTGAGGTTAGGGCACGTGTTAAAATAGTGTTGGGTTGAGGTTAGAGTTAGCTTAGGGTTAGGTTAGGGTTAGGTTGGGGTTAGGTTGGGGTTAGGTTGGGGTTAGTAGTTAGGGTAGGGGTTAGGCTAGGGTAGTGTTAGGGTTCGGTTAAATCTTGATTTGTGGCTTTCGTGACTGCAGGAATCCATACTCTTCAGTAAATTCACGTAGGTAGACAAAACTAATAGACCACGACGTTTTGATCGCAACACAAGTAATCGTCATCAGTTGGGAAACAACCACAGACCAGAGGTCGCAATCGGGTACCCGATACCGTACCCTACCCGATACCCGGCTACCCGTACCCGGCTGGGTACGGGTAGGCCGTGAGTCACTGGTGAGTCACCGTTTGTCACTCATTTCCCAACGTCTTGTCTCTTCTCACAATTCAAGTTCCTAGAATCAACCCACCCGCGCCTGCAACATGGCTTCATCCCAGAGGTCGCAATCAGGTACCCGATACCCGTACCCTACCCGTACCCGGCCGGGTACGGGTAGCCGGGTATCGGGTAGGGTACAGGTACGGGTAGCCGTTTGCGACCCTGGTGCGGCCGGGCACGGGTAAGGAATCAAAACCCGTTTGCGACCTCTGCCACAGACGCCTACTTCAGCAGTTTTTCCTTGCTGTGGTTGATGACGATTGCTTGTGTTGCGATCAAAACCTCGCGGTCTATTAGTATTCTACCTTACGTGATTTTACTGAAAGAACCAAAGAGTATGGTTAGGTGATGGCGAGGCTTAGAATAAGGTTCATGGGTTAATGGAATTGTTACACACTCACCCACCACTCATCCGCCCGCTCACCCACTCACCCACCCGCTCACCCACTCACCCACCCACCCACTCCCCACTCACCCACCCAGCCACTCACCCACCCACCCAGCCACTCACTCACTCACTCACCCACTCCCCCCTCACCCACCCACTCATCCACTCACCCGCCCACTCACTCACCCACCCACCCACCCACTCACTCACTCACTCACTCACCCACTCACTCACCCACTCACCACTCACTCACCCACTCACTCACCCACTCACCCGCCCACTCACTCACTCAACCAACCACACACCCACCCACCCACCCACTCACTCACCCGCCACGCACTCACCTCACCCACTCACCCACTCACTCACTCACCCACTCACCCACTCACTCACTCACCCACTCACCCACTCACTCACCCACTCACTCACCCACCCACTCATCCACTCACCCGCCCACTTACTCACCCACTCACCCACCCACTCACCCACCCACCCACCCACTCACCCACCCACCCACTCACTCACCCACCCACTCACCCACCCACCCACCCACTCACCCAGCCACTCACCGACCCACCCACTCACTCACCCACCCACCCACGACCCACTCACTCACTCACCCACTCACTCACCCACCACTCACCCACTCACTCACCCACCTCACTCACCCACTCACCCACCCACCCAGCCACTCACTCACCCACTCACTCACCCACCCACCCAGCCACTCACTCACTCACCCACCCACCCACTCACTCACCCACTCACTCACCCACTCACCCACCCACCCACCCAGCCACCCACCCAGCCACTCACCCACTCACCCACCCACTCACCCACCCACCCAGCCACTCACCCACCCACCCAGCCACTCACCCACCCACCCAGCCACTCACCCACTCACCCACCCACTCACCCACTCACCCACCCACCCAGCCACTCACCGACCCACCCACCCACCCACCCACCCACTCACTCACCCACTCACCCACCCACCCACTCACTCACCCACGACCCACGACCCACTCACTCACTCACCCACTCACTCACTCACTCCCCACCCACCCACTCACCCACCCACCCACTCACTCACCCACCCACTCACTCACCCACCCACCCACCCAGCCACTCACCCACCCACCCAGCCACTCACCCACCCACCCAGCCACTCACCCACTCACCCACCCACTCACCCACCCACCCAGCCACTCACCGACCCACCCACTCACTCACTCACCCACTCACTCACTCACCCACCCACTCACTCACCCACTCACCCACCCACTCACTCACTCACCCTCAGCTAGTGCTGTTCGTCATCGTCTTTGGTTCTCTGTAAGTGAGTGGGGGGAGGGGTCACGGCAAACGGGGGGGGGAGGGGTCACGGCAAACGGGGGGGGGAGGGGTCACGGCAAACGGGGGGGGGGCGGGGGAGGGGCGGGGAGGGGGCCAGGTGGGGGCAGGTGAGGGGTGGGGGAGGGGCTTGGTGGGGGGGGGGTGCGCGGGGAGGGGCCAGGTGGGGGCGGGTTATGGGTGGGGGAGGGGCGGTGAGGAAGGGGTGGGGGAGGGGAGGGGGGAGGGGCGGGTGAAGGGAGGGGGAGGGGCGAGGGAGGGGCGAGGGAGGGGTGGGGGGAGGGGTGGGGGGATGGGAAGGGGGGAGGGGTGGTGGGAGGGGAGGGGTGGGGGAGGGGAAGGGGGGAGGGTGGGGGGAGGGGTGGGGGGAGGGGTGGGGGATGGGAAGGGGGGAGGGGTGGTGGGAGGGGAGGGTGGGGGGAGGGGAAGGGGGGAGGGGTGGGGGGAGGGGTGGGGGAGGGGAAGGGGGGAGGGGTGGGGGAGGGGAAGGGGGGAGGGGTGGGGGGAGGGGCGGGTGAAGGGAGGGGCAGCCGTGTTAATCACTCCACACCAGGCGCAGGTTACCCACAATGCAATGCACTCAAGCAATGTCGGTTACCCAGAATGCACTGCATTCCGTTATCCGCAGTGCACCTCACTCAAGAATGCAATTTAATGGCACATTACCCACAATGCAATGCACTCAAGCTACCCACAATGCAATTCACTCAAGCTACCCACAATGCAATGCACTCAAGCTACCCACAATGCAATGCACTTAAGCTACCCACAATGCAATTCACTCAAGCAATGTCGGTTACCGGGAACGAAATTGACAGAAGGCAATTCACTCAGGAACGACAGTGGATTGACGACCAACAAATGAATGAGTGATGGGAATGAGTGAGAGAGTGAATGAGTGAGTGGATGAGTGAGTGAGTGGATGAGTGAGTGAGTGGATGAGTGAGTGAGTGGATGAGTGAGTGGATGAGTGAGTGAGTGGATGAGTGAGTGAGTGGATGAGTGAGTGGATGAGTGAGTGAGTGGATGAGTGAGTGAGTGGATGAGTGAGTGGATGAGTGAGTGAGTGGATGAGTGAGTGGATGAGTGAGTGAGTGGATGAGTGAGTGAGTGGATGAGTGAGTGAGTGAGTGGATGAGTGAGTGGATGAGTGAGTGAGTGGATGAGTGAGTGGATGAGTGAGTGGATGAGTGAGTGAGTGGATGAGTGAGTGAGAAAGCGAGTGAATGAGTGAGAGAGTGAGTGAGTGAGTGAGTGGATGAGTGAGTGGATGAGTGAGTGAATTAATGAATGAGTGAGAAAGCGAGTGAATGAGTGAGAGAGTGAGTGTGAATGAGTGAATGATATAAAATGAGAGTGAGTGAAAGAGCGAGTGAATGAGTGAGTGAATGAGTGAGAGAGAGCGTGCGCATGTGATAAAGTGATTAACTGAGTGACTGAGCGAGTGACTGAATGAGTGAATGAGTGAGTGAGTGAATGAGTGATTAACTGAGTAACTGAGTGATTAACTGAGTGAATGAGTGAGTGAATGAGTGAGTGACTGAGCGAGTGACTGAATTAGTGAGTGAATGAGTGAGTGAATGAGTGAGTGAATGAGTGAGTGACTGAATGAGTGACTGAATGAGTGACTGAATGAGTGAATGAGTGAGTGACTGAATGAGTGAGTGAATGAGTGACTGAATGAGTGAATGAGTGACTGAATGAGTGACTGAATGAGTGAGTGAATGAGTGAATGAGTGAGTGAATGAGTGAGTGAATGAGTGAGTGAATGAGTGAGTGACTGAATGAGTGACTGAATGAGTGAATGAAAGAGTGAGTTACTGAATGAGTGACTGAATGAGTGAGTGACTGAGTGAATGAGTGAGTGACTGAATGAGTGAGTGATTAACTGAGTGAATGAGTGAGTGAATGAGCGAGTGGGTGAGTGAGTGAATGAATGAGTGAGTGAATGAGTGATTAACTGAGTGATTAACTGAGTGAATGAGTGAGTGAATGAGTGAATGAATGAGTGAATGAGTGAGTGAATGAGTGAGTGACTGAATGAGTGAGTGATTAACTGAGTGAATGAGTGAATGAGCGAGTGGGTGAGTGAGTGAATGAATGAGTGAGTGAATGATTAACTGAGTGATTAACTGAGTGAATGAGTGAGTGAATGAGTGAATGAATGAGTGAATGAATGAGTGAATGAGTGAGTGAATGAGTGAGTGACTGAATGAGTGACTGAATGAGTGAATGAAAGAGTGAGTTACTGAATGAGTGACTGAATGAGTGAGTGACTGAGTGAATGAGTGAGTGACTGAATGAGTGAGTGATTAACTGAGTGAATGAGTGAGTGAATGAGCGAGTGGGTGAGTGAATGAATGAGTGAGTGAATGAGTGATTAATTGAGTGATTAACTGAGTGAATGAGTGAGTGAATGAGTGAATGAATGAGTGAGTGAATGAGTGAGTGACTGAATGAGTGAGTGATTAACTGAGTGAATGAGTGAGTGAATGAGCGAGTGGGTGAGTGAGTGAATGAATGAGTGAGTGAATGAGTGATTAACTGAGTGATTACTGAGTGAATGAGTGAGTGAATGAGTGAATGAATGAGTGAATGAATGAGTGAATGAGTGAGTGAATGAGTGAGTGACTGAATGAGTAAGTGATTAACTGAGTGAGTGAATGAGCGAGTGGATGAGTGAGTGAATGAACGAGTGAGTGAATGAATGAGTGAATGAGTGAGTGAGTGAATGAGTGAGTGAATGAGTGAGTGAATGAGTGAATGAGTGAGTGACTGAGTAACTGAGTGAGTGACTGAGTGAGTGAGTGAATGAGTGAGTGAATGAGTGAGTGAATGAGTGATTAACTGAGTGAATGAGTGAGTGAATGAGTGAGTGAGTGATTAACTGAGTGAATGAGTGAATGAGTGCGTGAATGAGTGAGTGAATGAATGAGTGAATAAGTGAGGGAGAGTCACCGGCTTCGTTGGCCGACCGCTGCAAGGCCTCTGCAAGTTCCCGGTCAGCCAACTCCTGCACATACACACACACCGCCCCAGCCTGATGCTTGCTACACACACACACACCGCCCCAGCCTGATGCTTGCTACACACACACACACACACCGCCCCAGCCTGAAGCTTGCTACACACACACACACCACACCAGCCTGATGCTTGCTACACACACACACACACACCGCCCCAGCCTGATGCTTGCTACACACACACACACCGCCCCAGCCTGATGCTTGCTACACACACACACACCGCCCCAGCCTGATGCTTGCTACACACACACACACACACCGCCCCAGCCTGAAGCTTGCTACACACACACACCACACCAGCCTGATGCTTGCTACACACACACACACACCACACCAGCCTGATGCTTGCTACACACACACACACACACCGCCCCAGCCTGATGATTGCTACATACACACACCACACCAACCTGATGCTTGCTACACACACACACACCACACTGATGCTTGCTACACACACACACACCGTCCCAGCCTGATGCTTGCTACACACACACACACACCGCCCCAGCCTGATGCTTACTACAAAGACAAAGATCCCCCATTTAGCCTCAACAGACTGTAGGGGCAAGTGCTGTTAGCAAGCACCTATGAAGGGTGGGTGGCCAGCACCACGCCCGGCCGCCTTTGTCTCCCCAGTGGCGATGTTCACACACCGCACCAGGTACTCATTTGAGGCTCAGTCGACCTAGGTGAGGCCCAGGACCGGTTCAGATAATCGTCACCGGTGTTGGCAGTGAGCGGGAATCGAACCCGGGTCGGCGGGTTCGTAGCGCAGCGTAGCGCTAACCGCTACACCACCGCTCCCCACTTGCTACACACACACAGACACACACTGCACCAGCCTGATGCTTGCTACACACAGTATGTGGCTGCCGCTATAAATGTCCCCGCAGTGATGATGATGATGATGATCACTTGAGCCACAATCGCTGGGCCATCACTTGCGATGGCCAGGTCGCTGTTTGGTTGAGGTCGCACCTCGGTTACACACAAAGTGGCTTTGCCACCAAACGAATCCACAATCCCGGAGTGGGAGACTTGCCTAGTCAGGCCTTAGTCAGGCCTAGTGAGGACCTAGCCAGAGGCCTAACCAGCAGGCCTAGAACCCGGCCTAGGCCGAGGCCTTCAGGCCGAGGGCTTAGCCAGGGCCTATAGGCCAAAGGCTCTATCCAGGCCTAGCCAAGGCTCTATATCCAGGGCCCTAAGGCTAAGGCTCTATATCCGCCAGGCTCTATCCAGGCCTAGCGAAGGCTCTATCCAGGCCTAGCCAAGGGCTCTATCCAGGCCTAAGCCCAAGGCTCTTATTCCAGGCTCCTTATCCAGGCCTAGCAAGGCTCTATCCAGGCTAGCGAGGCTCTATCCAGGCCAAATCTCCAGGCCTAGCTAAGGCTCTATCCAGGCCTAGCCAAGGCTCTATCCAGGCGCCCTAGCTA
>WFAB01003438.1:0-16281 GCA_018977245.1 Lethenteron camtschaticum | reverse complement strand
GTGTGTGTGTGTGTGCGTTGTGTGTGTGTGTGTGTGTGCGTGTGTGTCTGTGTGTGTGTGTGTCTGTGTGTGCGTGTGTGTGTATGTGTGTGTGCGTGTGTGCGTGTGTGCGTGTGTGCGTGTGTGCGCGTGTGCGCGTATGCGTGTGTGTGCGTGTGTGCGTGTGTGCGCGTGTGCGCGTGTGTGCGTGTGTGTGTGGTGTGCGTGTGTGCGTGTGCGTGTGTGTGCGTGTGTGTGTGCGTGTGTGTGTGCGCGTGTGTGCTAGTACCCGTGCTCTGGCGGCGTGTGCTTGAGCAGCTGCGCGAGCTGCAGGGGTAGCGGCAGACCTTCTGCACGGGCGCCAGCAGGAAGCCGCCCAGGGGATGTGGATCATGTCGCGGCGCAAGCGGCACGACTCCAGGAAGTGCGGTAGCGGCATAGCTGGGACAGGCGCGCCAGCTCGGCGCAGGCGCGATGGTGGTTGTTGCAGTAGGCGGAGTAGACGCGGAATCCCTCGCGCTGGCACGCACGCACACACGCACACACACGCACGCACACACACACGCACGCACACGCACACACACGCACACAGACACACACGCACACACACACAGGCACACCACACACACACACGCACACACACGCACAGACACACGCAGACACGCACACGCAGACACACACACGCACAGACACACAGCACAACACACGCACACGCACACACCACACACACACGCACACACACACACACGCACAGACACACGCACACGCAGACACACACACGCACAGACACACACANGCACAGACACACACGCACAGACACACACGCACAGACACACAGACACACACACAGACACACGCAGACACGCACACACAGACACACACACAGACACACGCACAGACACACGCACACACAGACACACGCACACACAGACACACGCACACACAGTCACGCACACCCACAGACACACACACACACGCACACACACAGACACACACCCACCCACACACAAACTAAGACAAAGATCCCCCAGCCGTCACTGACACAGACACTCGCGTGTCCGGTCACTCACTGTCGCGGTCACTCACGCGTGCCGCGTCTCACGTGTGCAGGAAGACGCCCCGACACTGGCTCGGCGTGCCGCCACGAGGCGCCGCTCACGCGGCGAGGAGTTCCCTGGNAGGCGGCGACCTGCTCACGTTGCCGAAAATGAGCCAGCTGCTCCGCGCTGAACAGGTCGGCCGCGGCGGCACTCAGCAAGCCGGTCAGGGACACGGTGACGCGCGGTGACGATGGTGATGACGGTGGCTGACGGTGGCGGTCAGTGACGGTGGCGGTGACTGACGGTCACCACCATCATCACCACCATCGTCACCACCAACGTCACCACCATTCACCACCATCGTCACCACCATCACCACCAACGTCACCACCATTCACCACCCTNGTCACCACCAACTCACCACCATCGTCACCACCATCGTCACCACTATCTCACCACCATCGTCACCACCATCGTCACCACCAACTCACCAACAACTCACCACCATCGTCACCACCATCGTCACCACCAACTCACCACCATCGTCACCACCACGTCACCACCACTCACCACCAACTCACCACCAACGTCACCACCATCGTCACCATCAACTCACTCATCGTCAGCCATCACTCAGCCCATCTNCCATCATCAGTCATCACCATCGTCACCATCATCACCATCATCGTCAGCCATCTCACCATCATCGTCACCATCAACTCACCATCAACGTCACCACCAACGTCACCACCAACTCACCACCATCGTCACCACCATCAACACCACCAACTCACCACCATCGTCACCACCATCGTCACCACCAACACCACCAACTCACCACCACTCACCTCACCACCAACTCACCATCACTCACTCACCATCAACTCACCATCATCGTCACCACACCATCATCGTCACCATCAACGTCACCATCATCGTCACCACCAACGTCACCACCATCCACCACCATCGTCACCACCACTCGTCACCACCAACGTCACCATCCACCACCATCTCACCCCATCGTCACCACCATCACCACCAACTCACCACCACTCACCNTCACCACCAACTCACCACCACTCACCACCAACTCACCACCATCGTCACCACTCACTCACCACCATCGTCACCATCAACTCACCATCCACCATCGTCACCACAACTCACCATCGTCACCACCATCGTCACCAACAGTCACCACCATGTCACCTCACCACCATCGTCACCACCATCGTCACCACCATCGTCACCACCAACGTCACCACCAACTCACCACCACGTCACCACCAAGTCACCACCAAGTCACCATCATCGTACCACCAACGTCACCACCATCGTCACCACCATCTCACACCATCGTCACCACCATCGTCACCATCGTCACCACCATCGTCACCACCATCGTCACCATCAACGACCACCAACGTCACCACCATCGTCACCACCATCGTCACCATCGTCACCACCATCGTCACACATCGCACCTCACCACCATCGTCACCTACCATCGTCACCATCATCGTCACCATCTCGTCACCATCATCGTACCATCAACGTCACCACCATCGCACCACCATGNCACACGCACCACACGTACCACCATCGTCACCATCGCCACCATCGTCACCACCATCGTCAACCACCACGTCACCACGTNACCATCACGNCACCACACGTACCATCACGTCACCATCAACGTCACCACCAACGTACCACCAACGTACCACCTCGTCACCACCATCGTCACCACCAACGTCACCACCAGTCCCACCAACGCACCCACGACCACCATCGTCCCACCAACGTCACCACCATCGTCACCACCATCGTCACCACCAACGTCACCACCAACGTCACCATCATCGTCAACAACGTCACCACCATCGTCACCACCATCGTCACCACCATCGTCACCATCATCACCACCATCGTCACCACCATCGTCACCACCATCACCACCAACGTCACCACCATCGTCACCACCATCGTCACCATCAACGTCACCACCATCGTCACCACCATCGTCACCACCATCGTCACCATCATCACCACCATCGTCACCATCATCACCATCACCACCATCGTCACCATCGTCACCACCATCATCACCACCATCGTCACCACCACGTCACCACCAACGTCACCATCAACGTCACCACCATCACCACCATCGTCACCACCACGTCACCACCATCGTCACCATCATCGTCACCACCATCGTCACCACCATCGTCACCACCATCGTCACCACCAACGTCACCACCATCGTCCGTCACCACCATCGTCAACATCGTCACCACCATCGTCACCACCATCGTCACCACCATCAACGTCACCACCAACGTCACCACCATCGTCACCATCNATCGTCACCACCATCGTCACCATCATCGTCACCACCATCGTCACCACCATCGTCACCACCATCGCCACCATCAACGTCACCACCATCGTCACCACCATCGTCACCACCATCGTCAACATCGTCACCATCGTCACCACCATCGTCACCACCATCACCACCATCGTCACCATCTCGTCTCACCATCATCGTCACCATCAACTCACTCAACGTCACCACCAAGTCCCACCAACGTCACCACCTCGTCACCATCACCACCTCAACGTCACACCTCATCATCACCACCACCACCTCATCGTCACCACCATCGTCACCACCATCGTCACCACCATGTCACCACCACCACCACAACGTCACCACCATCATCAATCAACGTCACCATCATCGTCACCATCAAGGTCCTCCCTCACAATGCGCCCAGCTGAGCGACGTGGCCTCCAAATCCTCGCACCACCCTCGACCTCACTCGTCGGCGTGCGGCGTCGACGAGGAGAGCGGAGGGGTGGAGGAGGTGGTGGAGGTGGTGGAGGTGGAGGTGGTGGAGGTGGGGAGGAGGTGGGGGGAGATGCGAAGAGGCTGTCGACGCTCCGAGGGAGGTGCCGCCCCTCCTCCTCCTCCTCTGGTTCACGCGGGGGGGGGGGGGGGGGGGGGGGGGGCANGGAGTGAGGGAGTGAGTGAGCGAACGAGTGAGAGTGATGCGAGTGAGAGAGGAGGAGAATTGAGGAGTGAGCGAGCGTGGAGCGAGCGAGTGAAGAGGAACGAACGAGTGAGAGAGATGTGGGAGTAAGCGAGGAGAGAGTGAGTGAGTGAGATGCGGAGAGAGTGAGGAGACGAGTGAGCGCGAGGAGATGCGAGTGGNGAGNGAGNATGCGAGTGAGAGAGTGAGTGAGCGAGTGAGCGAACGAGTGAGCGAGTGAGCGAGTGATTGAGTGAGGGGCGAGCGAGTGAGCGAGTGAGTGAGTGAGTGAGCGAGCGAGCGAGCGAGCGAGTAAGTGAGTGAGCGAGTGATCGAGTGAGGGGCAGGCGAGCGAGCGAGTGAGGGCGCAGTGAGCGAGCGAGGGATCGAGTACAGCGAGTGAGCAAGTGATGAGAGAGTGAGTGACGAGCGAGCGAGCGAGTAAGTAAGTGAGTGAGCGATGATCGAGTGAGGGGCAGGCGAGCGAGCGAGTGAGGGGCGNGCGAGCGAGAGGATCGAGTGAGGGTACGAGCAGTGAGCGAGCGAGTGGTGTGCACACCGCTCGCCGGGAGCCTCACCCGCAGGAAGGCCGCTGGCACCCAGCCCAGGCGGCCGTCGCCGCCCGGCACCACACCACCGCCAGCCGCCCCCACCTCACCACCACCACCGCCACCACCACCACCACCACCACCGCCACCACCACCGCCACCACGCCACACCAGGCGCCTCCAGCACCTCCACCTCCTCTCCTAGTGGCGGAGAGCGCCACTCATGGCGGCGCAGAGACACGTGGTCCCACAGCGACTCGNCACGCACCGCCACACCCTCCTCCAGTCACTGGCGCACACAACAACAACAACAACCGCCATTCGCCACTAAGTGGCGGTGACGTCACCACGACGCTTGTGCCAGGCCATGTGCACCTTGAGGCCACGTGAAGTGTCGAACGCCCGCTGGCAGGAGGTCACGGGCAAACCCAGGTGCCACGGGTCGACTGACTGAGATGACCGAGATGACTGGCTGATGCACCACCTGTGCCCCTACTGTACCAACTTGCTGTGCTTTAGCCACCCGGCGCTCCGCTCGTTGTTGTGAGCGTCGCTCCTCCGCCCTCCGTTGTTGTTGGAGGGCGACTGCCTCCAACTGCCCAGTAGCGTCCTTCACGAGCCTCCTCCACAGAGGCCGATCTTGACACCGCTGGTACCAGTCATCGGCAAGTCCACTCAGCTCCACGTCCTCCTGTACCACATCACTCCATCTCTTCTCTAGCCCGTGCCGCGCCCGTTTAGCCCCTCGATCCGGCCGAACAAAAGCTGTTTAGGCATGCGGTGGCTGGGCATGCGGGCTACATGACCCAGCCAACACAGCCTTGCCTGCCGGAGGAGCTCACTGATGGGACTTTGCCCAGATCTTTCAAGGACTTGTGAGCTCCTCACACAATCCAGCCTGGTTAAACCCAGGATGGGTCGTAGGCAGGCCAGCCTAAATGTTTCCAACCGGCGAAGATGCTCCACTAGGGGGTCCACGTTTCGCAAGCGTAGAGAAGGGAGGGAATGACCGTGGCCGAGAAGGTAGCTTCCACACAGCGTTACGCAACCGATGAAAAGATATTGCCGCTCGACTGATTCGGAGTGAGACCTCTGCTGATAAACTGGAGCCGGTCATAAGAACACTGCCCAGTATGGGAAACTCTCCACTCTCTCCACAACTGCCCATCACCAATTGGAATTGTGGGTGTGGAGTTTCCGATGGTACAAAATACCCAGGCAGGTGCTTAGTTTTGGTGGGGCTGATGGTAAGGCCCCACCTCTTAGTGGCACGCTCCAGTCTCAGCAGCAGCATCTCCAACTCCTCTTCTGAATGAGCAGCTATTACCAAATCATTGGCATACATAACGTGGTTGACCAATAGGGAGCCATCCCTTGATCGCACCCGGGCATTGATCAGCCTCCCATTATATCTGTACCAAATGGAAATTCCCCCGGTACCGCTATTGAAGGCTTCACGAACTACGCGGTCAAAATAGATGTTAAATAATGTGGGAGCCAGAGGACATCCCTGTCGCACCCAAGGTGTACAGGGAAAGGCTCCGACTCCCGGCCACGTAGTTTTACCCTGGCCCGCTCACCATCATGAAGGTCCTTAATGATCGTGAGCAGAGGGTCAGGGACTCCGAAAGCACGAAGAACAACCCAGAGCCCAGTCCTACTGATGGTATCATAGGCCTTGACCAGGTCAATAAAGCAGAGATGTAGGTCTTTTTGGAATTCCCTACACCTCTGCTGTAGCAGACGGACAGAAAATATGAAACCGCATTGGGGCTCCGCAAGCCTCTCCTCAGCGTGCCTAGCAAGGCGATGTTGAATAATCCTTGCCAGGACCTTACCCGGCACACTGAGGAGTGAGATGCCCTGTAGTTGTTACAGTCGGTACGGTCCCCCTTCTTAAAGAGGGGACCACCAGGGCATCCTTCCAGTCCTGCGGAACCCGTCCAGTGGTCCAGACTGTTGTTATGTCATATAGGGCAGTCTGTGCACAAACGCCACCCTCCCTCAGCATTTCGCTTGGGAGATCATCTCTGCCCGGTGCCTTCCCTGGTCTCAGACTCCGGATCGCCCTCAGTACTTCCTCAACAGCTCGCACCTCAGCCAGCCACTCACAGGGGTGACCTCTTCCAATATTTGAGGCACCGCAGCCTCAGCAGGGTTATCACCACTTTGTGCCATGATGTTTTCCTGGCTGAGAGATTTCCCTCCCCAGGACCTCACAGAAATGCTCAGCAAATCTGCAAATCTGTTCTGGGGGTCGGAGATTGGATCACCGTTTTTTCCTCTAATGATGGTAATAGGTGTGGCGCTGCAGGTTACTTTTTTGATGGAGTTAAATAGTGATTTGTGATCACGGGCCACTGAGGCAGACTCCATCTCCTCAGCAACCCGCGACCACCACCCATCCTTACAGCGCCTTACGGCTCTCCGAACTTCCGAGCGAAAGCTGCGGTAAACCTCCTCATTCTCTGACGTGGGATGCTGTAGGCGATGAGAGTGGGCCTGTCGCTTTTTCTCAATTAACCTGAACACCTCTGTCAGCCAGGGTTTCTGGGAGGTCTGGACCGCGTACCCAAAGCAGCCATTGCAGCTGCATGAGTCACAGTCTTAAACCTCGCCCATTTACCCTCGACATCAGGAGTGGGGACGATGCCAACCCCAGCTGCAAGCGATGATGAAATTCTCGCTTGCAACTTTCATCAGCTGAGACCAGGCCACTTTTGGTTGGAATGGGATCCTGGGTGTATACCCACCACCGGAGTGGAAGAAAGGCAGGCGCATCTTACAAATGACTAGTCGATGGTCAGAGGGCAGATCAGCTCCACGGTAGGTCCTGGTATCAAGGACATGGGCTCGCATCCGCTGGTCCGTCACTATGTAGTCCAGCAGATGTTCTTGCTTGGACCCGGCATGTATCCATGATGTTGTGTGGATGCGCCGATGCCGGAAGAGCGTGTTGGTAATTACAAGCCATGAGCTGCACAGCCTCCTACCGTTATTATTGAGCTGATCTGGCCCATGCCTTCCAATCACTCCAGACCAGGTGCCAGCATCATGACCAACTCGGGCATTGAAGTCACCCAACAAGATGACTCTGTCCCGAGTGGCCACTTTAGCCAGCACCTGTGACAGGAGGTCATAGAAAGCGTCTGACTCATCGACTTTGCCTGCATCCCTCCACGGATGTTCGTCTTCGGTGGGGCATAAGTAACCATGACACCACTCCTCGCCTCTGGTTGATGGGAAGGCGAGCCCAAAGTATCCTGGGGCTTACAGCTTC
Source organism: Lethenteron camtschaticum (assembly GCA_018977245.1). Classification (NCBI taxonomy): domain Eukaryota; kingdom Metazoa; phylum Chordata; class Hyperoartia; order Petromyzontiformes; family Petromyzontidae; genus Lethenteron; species Lethenteron camtschaticum. The sequence continues at coordinate 8,393 of WFAB01003438.1, read as the reverse complement.
CCACACCTCACCGCCACGCTCCCACGCCCCTTCATTCTTTTGTTAAGAAGAGCCACACCCTATTGTTTGGCAGTCTCCTGCCCCGAGTAGAGGACTGTCCACCCCTCATGGTGGCAGGAGCCAGAACCGGTCCACCGGACCTCCTGAATGCCACAGAGATCCAGGCGGTACCGGTCCAGCTCCCGACAGAGGAGTGGCAGCCTCTCCTCCGCAGTGAGCGTCGAACATTCCACGTGGCCATCCGCAATGGTTTTTTGTTGTTTCTGGAGGAGCCCCGAGGGTGAAAATTCAATCTCCTGGCTCCGCCAAATGAGGTTTGGCCAGGAGACGTCATAAAAGCCTGACCCCCGGGGCCTCCAGCACAAGCTTATTTGTTACAGGTTTATGTTTAATTCGTAGTTTAGTGGTGGTTAATTGAAGTGGAGGGTTACCAGCCCCTCGCACCCGTCCAGAGCCCCGTTTAGCCACTGTGGTGGTCACAGACGCCATGAGGGGAGAGGCCAATGGGCATTGGCCCTCCCCCNACAGCACTGCCCACGACAGTGTTGCCGTCCGGCACCACGAGGAGGTAGGAGGTTGTTTTGCCGTGTGTGTGTGGCGCACACACACACGAACACACACACACATACGTGTACACACACANGTACACACACACACACACACACGTGACACACACAGNACACACACACACAGTACACACACACACGTACACACACACGTACACACACACACACACACACACANGACACACACACACACACACGTACACACCACACACACGTACACACACACGTACACACACACACCTTCCTCCCTCACCTCCCCTCACCACCCCTCACCTTGCTCACCGCCATCTGCTCCCCTCCCCCGCGCCTGCGACACTGAAGCGGAAGGGGGCCCCCCACGCTGCGAGCCCCCCACTCCGCACGGCCGCGATCGCATCCTCCTCCTCGTCATCATCGTCATCGTCGTCATGGTGGTGGTGGTGAGTGGACAGCCGTCAGCCAGAACTGTGGAGAAGAGGAGCAGGCGGAGGGTGAGGGGGAGGGGAGGGGGAGGGGGAGGGAGGGATGGTGGTGATGATGGTGGTGACCGTCACCGTCACCGCCACCGTCACTGCCACCGCCACCGTCACCGCCACCGTCATCACCATCGTCACCGCCGCCGTCACCGTGTCCCTGACCAGGGCTACCTGCTGCAGTGCCGCCGCCGGCCCGACCTGTTCAGCGCGGAGCAGCTGGAACTCATTTTCGGCAACGTGGAGCAGGTCGCCGCCTTCCAGGGGAACTTCCTCGCCGCGCTGGAGCGGCGCCTCGTGGCGGCGACGCCGCACGCCACCTGTGTCGGGGCCGTCTTCCTGCAGCACGTGAGCACGCGGCACGCGTGACACGTGTGACACGCAACATGTGACACGTGACACGCGACACGCGACACGTGTCTCGTGTCATGTGACGCGCTACACGGGGGATCTTTGTCTTAGTCTTTTGTGTGTGGGTGGGTGTGTGTCTGTGTGTGTGCGTGTGTGTGTGTGTCTGTGGGTGTGCGTGACTGTGTGTGCGTGTGTCTGTGTGTGCGTGTGTCTGTGTGTGCGTGTGTCTGTGCGTGTGTCTGTGTGTGTGTCTGTGTGTGCGTGTCTGCGTGTGTCTGTGTGTGTGTCTGTGTGTCTGTGCGTGTGTGTCTGTGCGTGTGTGTCTGTGCGTGTGTGTGTCTGTGCGTGTGTGTGTCTGCGTGTGCGTGTGTCTGTGCGTGTGTGTGTGTGTGCGTGTGTGTGTGGTGTGTGCGTGTGCGTGTGTCTGTGCGTGTGTGTCTGTGCGTGTGTGTGTCTGCGTGTGCGTGTCTGCGTGTGTCTGTGCGTGTGTGTGCGTGTGTGTGTGTGGTGTGCCTGTGTGTGTGTGCGTGTGTGTCTGTGTGCGTGTGTGTGCGTGTGCGTGCGTGTGTGTGTGCGTGCGTGTGTGTGCGTGTGTGCGTGCGTGCCAGCGCGAGGGATTCCGCGTCTACTCCGCCTACTGCAACAACCACCATCGCGCCTGCGCCGAGCTGGCGCGCCTGTCCCAGCTATGCCGCTACCGCCACTTCCTGGAGTCGTGCCGCTTGCGCCGCGACATGATCCACATCCCCCTGGGCGGCTTCCTGCTGGCGCCCGTGCAGAAGGTCTGCCGCTACCCCCTGCAGCTCGCGCAGCTGCTCACACACGCGCAGACACGGACACACACACGCGCACACACACACGCACACACCACGCAGACATGCGCCGTGGTCAGCGGTGGCGGAGCGCTAACATCCGCGCCGTAGTCAACGTCGTTCCGTGACCGTCCTCTCACAGTCGCTCTCTCTCTCGACCCCCACCCCCGCCCCCACCCCCCGCACCCCCCGCCCCCACCCCCGCCCCGCCACCCCCCGCCCCCCACCAGCGACTTTGTGAGCGTGTCTGCGGCGCTGGAGGCCATGAGGGGCGTCGCGAGCCTCATCAACGAGCGCAAGCGGCGCCTGGAGAGCGTCGAGCACATCGCGGGCTGGCAGAGAAGCATCGTCGAGTGGCAGGTGGGGGGGGGGGGCGTCACGTGACTCGCACCCCACCTGGGGGGCGGGGCGGCGCTTGAGGGGTCACGTGACCTCGGTGAGCGGTGAGGGGGGGGCGGTATGGGAGGAGGTGGGGAGGGGGGCGGCACTTGGTTTTGTGGGGGTCACGTGACCTGGTGTCTCCCTTCTCTCTCGCCGTGCCTCCTGTGCCCTCCCCGTGTCTCCCTCCCCGTGTCTCCCTCCCCGTGTCTCCCCTCCCCGTGTCTCCCCTCCCGTGTCTCTCCCCTCCCCCCCCGTGTCTCCCCTCCCCGTGTCTCCCCTCCCCGTGTCTCCCTCCCGTGTCTCCCGTGTCTCCCCTCCCCGTGTCTCCCCTCCCGTGTCTCCCTCCCGTGTCTCCCTCCCGTGTCTCCCCTCCCNGTGTTCCCTCCCGTGTCTCCCTCCCGTGTCTCCCCTCCCCGTGTCCCCTCCCCCGTGTCTCCCTCCCGTGTCTCCCCGTGTCTCCCTCCCNGTGTCTCCCGTGTCTCCCTCCCCGTGTCTCCCCNGTGTCTCCCTCCCCGTGTCTCCCTCCCGTGTCTCCCCTCCCCGTGTCCCCCCCCGTGTCTCCCCTCCCNGTGTCTCCCTCCCCGTGTCTCCCNTCCCGTGTCTCCCCCCCGTGTCTCCCCTCCCNGTGTCTCCCCTCCCNGTGTCTCCCCTCCCTGTGTCTCCCCTCCCCGTGTCTCCCCGTGTCTCCCGTGTCTCCCTCTCCCTCCCGTGTCTCCCCTCCCTGTGTCCTCTCCTCTCCTCCGTGTCTCCCCTCCCTGTGTCTCCCCGTGTCTCACCTCTCCTCCCCTTGTCTCCCCGTGTCTCTCCGTGTCTCCCCGTGTCTCCCNGTGTCTCCCCCCCCCCCAGGGCACGGACGTGCTGGAGCGGAGCTCGCTGCTGCTCCACTCGGGGAGTTGGTGATGCAGTCCGCATCCCGGCCCGGCCCAGCTCCGCGTTTTCTTCCTCTTCGACCACCAGCTCGTGTACTGCAAGAAGGTGCCTCCGGGAAAGTCCGAATCGATGGTTCGGAAAGTGTGAATTGTCGTCGGGTGAAGCTGATTGAGCGGTGAAGCAATTTTATTTTTATTTTGAAGGCGTGAGCCGGACAGCGAACGGCATCAAAGGTGTCTGCAGTGGCGGATTTATACAAAACAATTGACTTGCTCATAGCAGCTGGTGGTGTCCCCAGGTGACTCACTCATACACAGTCAGCTGAGACACCCAAACTCGCCAACTCACTCGTCCACTCACTCACTCACTCACCCACTCGTTCACTCACTCACCCACTTACCCACCCACTCGTTCACTCACTCACCCACTTACCCACTCGTTCACTCACTCACTCGTCCACTCACTCACTCGTTCTCCCACTCACTCACTCACTCGTTAAGTCATTCGTTCACCCATTCACCCACTCATTTCATCCACTTACTCATCCACTCATTCACCCACTCACTCACCCACTTATTCACCCACTCATTTCATCCACTTACTCATTCACTCATTTACCCACTCATTTCACCCACTCACTCATTCACCCATTTACACACTCACTCACTCATTCACCCACTTACACACTCATTCACTCACCCACTCACTCACCCGCTCGCTACTCGCTAACAGCACTTGCCCCGACAGTCTGTTAAAGGCTATACAGGGGATCTTAGTCACTATATATAAATGTACACGTGTGTGTGTGTACACGTGTGTGTGTGTACACGTGTGTGTGTGTACACGTGTGTGTGTGTACACGTGTGTGTGTGAACCCGCAGGCCCAGGTTTGAGTCCCCTCACGGCCAATACCAGTGACCATTATCTGAACCAGGTTCTGGGCCTCCCCTAGGTCGACTCGGCCTCAAATGTAGTAGTCGGTGCGGTGTGTAGTAAACATCGCCACTGGGGAGACAAAGGCGGCCGGGCGTGGTGCTGGCCACCCACCCCTCGTGTGCCACAGCGCCGGCAGCCTTCATAGGTGCTGCTCGCTAACAACACTTGCCCCTACAGTCTGTAGAGGCTACACGGGGGACCTTTGGCTGTATCTGCCTTCATAGCTGCTGCTACTCGCTACTAACAGCACTTGCCCTACAGTTTGTAGAGGCTACGGGGGACCTTTGTCTGTGTCTACCTTCACAGCTGCTGCTACTCGCTACTAACAGCACTTGCCCCACAGTCTGTAGAGGCTACACGGGGATCTTTGTCTGTCTACCTTCATAGCTGCTGCTACTAACAGCACTTGCCCTACAGTCTGTAGAGGCTACACGGGGATCTTTGTGTTACCTTCATAGCTGCTGCTGCTACTGCTGCCCCACTCGTAGCGTGTGACAGTGCGCGCTGCTGCTGGTGTTGGTGGTGGTGGTGGTGTTGGTGGTGTTGGTGGTGGTGTTGGTGGTGGTGTTGGTGTGGTGGTGTTGGTGATGGTGGTNATGATGGTGGTGGTGTTGGTGGTGTGATGATGATGGTGATGGTGGTGTTGGTGGTGATGGTGGTGGTGTTGGTGGTGTTGGTGTGGTGGTGGTGTTGGTGGTGTGATGATGATGGTGGTGGTGGTGGTGGTGCCCCGCCGTGGCGTGTGCAGGACTTGCTGAGGAAGGATCTGCTCTGCTACCGCGGTCGCATTCACACCGACGGACTCGCCGTGGAGGACGTCCCGGACGGCAAGAGCGAGGAGCTGCAGGTCTCGTCGCTTGTCGCTCGCACACACAGACACCACCACACCAACACCACCACCAACACCACCAACACCACCACCACCACCCCCCACCACCACCACCACCACCCCACCACCCCCACCACCACACCCACCACCCCCCACCACCCCCACCACCCCCCCGCCGCGTAGCGACGCAGCTGAGTGGACGTGCCGATGACTGGTACCAGCGGTGTTAAGATCGGCCTCTGTGGAGGAGGCTCGTGAAGGACGCTACTGGGCAGTTGGAGGCAGTCGCCCTCCAACAACAACGGAGGGCGGAGGAGCGACGCTCACAACAACGAGCGGAGCGCCGGGCGGATAAAACGCAGAGAGTTGGCACAGTAGGGGGCACAGGTGGTGCATCAGCCAGTCATCTCGGTCATCTCGGTCAGTCGACCCGTGGCACTGCTGGGTCTGCCCGTGACCTCCTGCCAGCGGGCGTTCGACACTTCACGTGGCCTCAAGGTGCACATGGCCTGGCACAAGCGTCGTGGTGATGTCACCGCACTTAGTGGCGAATGTCGGTTGTTGTGTGCGTGTAAGCGTGTGTGTGTGCGTGCGTGTAGGTGTGTGTGTATATGTGTGCGTGTGTGTGCGTGTGTAAGCGTGTGTGTGCGTGTGTAAGCGTGTGTGTGTAGGTGTATATGTGTGTGTGTATATGTGTGTGTGTGTAGGTGTGTGTGTGTGTGTGTATATATGTGCGTGTGTGTGTAGGTGTGTGTAAGTGTGTGTGTGTATATGTGTGTGTGTGTGTAGGTGTGTGTGTGTGTATATGTGTGTGTGTAGGTGTGTGTGTATATGTGCGTGTGTGTGTAGGTGTGTGCGTGTAGGCGTGTGTGTGTGTATATAAGTGTGTGTGTGTAAGCGTGTGTGTGTATATGTATGTGTGCGTGTGTGTGTGTAAGCGTATGTGTGTGCGTGTGTGTGTGTAGGTGTGTGTGCGACACGCTCTGCGTGTGACGTCTGGCGCTCTCTGCGAGCCGCTACTGCTGAGTGCGCGCACGCAGAGCGACAAGGCCAGTGGCTGGTCGCCTTCCAGCGCGAGACCAGCGCCGTGGCGGACGGAGACAAGGAACTGGGTACGGGGTCACCGCGGGGTCATCGCGGGGTCATCTGAGGTCACCACGGGGTCACCACGGTGTTATCGTGGGATCATCGTAGGGTCACCGCGGGTCACCACGGGGTTACCGCGGGGTCATCGTGGGGCCACCAGGGGGTCACCACGGGGTTACAGTGGGGTCACCACGGGGTTACCACGGTGTCATCGTGGGGTCACCACGGAGTCACCGCGAGGTTACAGTGGGGTCACTGCCGGGTCATTGTGGGGTCACCACTGGGTCACCATCGGGTCATTGCGGGGTCACCATAGGGTCATCTCTGGGGTCACCGTGGGGTCATCACAGGGTCATCACGATTTCATTGTGGGATCACCACGGTCATTGTGGGGTCACCACGGGGTCACCGTTTAAACTATTTAAACTATTTTTTTTTATTTCACCCGGTGAGGCCCACTCAGCTGCCATGTAGCTCTGTTTCAGACGCGACCACGTGGCCATCACAGATTGTAGCTCAACGGAGTGGCTCATCATCATCATCATCGTCGTCGTTGCCGTCGCCACGTGTGGAAATGTGTCGGTCATCGGGGTAGGCCGTTAGGCCTCTGCAGTGGTGTGGCACAATAATCTTGACCCCAACTTGACCCCAAGTTGACCCCGACTTGACCCCAACTTGACCCCCAACTTGACCCCAGGGTTCGAGCTGACCGATGTGCAGAGAGCCAGGCGATGGAGGACGCCCTGAAGGCGGTGCAGAGGAGCAAGCCCAGAGGTGGGTCACGGTGGGGTCACAGTGGGGTCACGGTGGGATCACGGTGGGGTCACGGTGGCTGTGTCGGGGTTCACGCACGCCACTGGTTCTTCACGGCAGAACGTGAATAACCAGTGGCATCTGCAGAACGTGAAGAACCAGTGGCATCTACAGAACATGAAGAACCAGTGGCATCTACAGAACATGAAGAACCAGTGGCATCTGCAGAACGTGAAGAACCAGTGGCATCTGCAGAACATGAAGAACCAGTGGCATGTACATCTGCAGGAGATTATACAACTTGGAAAGCCAGTGTTTAGTGTACACGCCGTACAACGCGTTTGGAATCGACAGGAGCAAAGTTGAACTAATCGACCCACGAACACAGACCTCTGGAAACTAACTCGTTCATAAGTAGAGGAGTCCCTGTACACTACACTTTACACTACACTATAACTACACTATACACTAATATACACTACACTGTACACTACATGATACACTACATACACTATTATACACTACACATACACTACTATCACGACACTATACACTACTATATACTACACTATACATACTATAAAAATATACGCAGCAGCAGGCGTCAGAGTCAGGATCGAACCCACGACCTCATGCACACCAAGCGAGGTAGTCAACATCTAGTCACCGTGATGATGATGAGAGAGAGATGCAAACTCCAAATACACAGCAGCAGGCATCAGGGTCAGGGTCGAACCACGACCACCTGCACACCAGGCGAGGTATCAACATCTCCTAGCCACCGTGATGATGATGAGAGGTAGACGCAAACTCCAAATATACAGCAGCAGCAGGCATCGTCAGGGACGGGATGGAACCACGACCTCCTGCATACCACGCGAGGTAGTCAACATCTCCTAGCCACCGTGATGATGATGAGAGAGAGACGCAACTCCAATATACAGCAGCAGCAGGCGTCGTCAGGGTCGGGATCGAACCCACGACCTCCTGCATACCAGGCGAGTAGTCAACATCTCCTAACCACCGTGATGATGATGAGAGAGAGACGCAACTCCAAATATACAGCAGCAGCAGGCGTCGTCAGGGTCGGGATCGAACCCACGACCTCATGCACACCAAGCGAGGTAGTCAACATCTAGTCACCGTGATGATGATGAGAGAGAGATGCAAACTCCAAATATACAGCAGCAGGCATCAGGGTCAGGGTCGAACCCACGACCCCTGCACACCAGGCGAGGTAGTCAACATCTCCAGCCACCGCAGCGCCCCGCTCGCTAACACCACTTGCCTCAACAGTCCGTTGAAGGTTACACGGGGGACCTTTGTCTTTGTGTCATTCTCCCCCCCCCCCCCCCCC
>WFAB01003437.1:0-16281 GCA_018977245.1 Lethenteron camtschaticum | reverse complement strand
GTGTCTCCCTCCCCGTGGTCTCCCTCCGTGTCTCTCTCCCCGTGTCTCTCTCCCCATGTCTCTCCCCCCGTGTGTCTCTCCCCCCGTGTCTCCCCCCCAGGTGTCACCCCCCCGTGTCTCCCCCCCCCCCGTGTCTCCATCCCCGTGTCTCCCCCCGTGTCTCTCTCCCCGTGTCTCTCTCCCCATGTCTCTCCCCCCGTGTGTCTCTCCCCCCGTGTCTCTCTCCCGTGTCTCTCTCCCCGTGTCTCTCTCCCGTGTCTCTCTCCCCGTGTCTCTCTCCCGTGTCTCTCTCCCGTGTCTCTCTCCCCGTGTCTCTCTCCCCGTGTCTCTCTCCCCGTGTCTCTCTCCCCGTGTCTCTCTCCCCCCGTGTCTCCCTCCCCGTGTCTCCACCCCCGTGTCTCTCTCCCGTGTCTCTCTCCCCGTGTCTCTCTCCCGTGTCTCTCTCCCCGTGTCTCTCTCCCCGTGTCTCTCTCCCCGTGGTGTCTCTCTCCCCGTGTCTCTCTCCCAGTGTCTCTCCCCCGTGTCTCTCCCTCCCCGTGTCTCCACCCCCGTGTCTCCCTCCCCGTGTCTCTCACCCCCGTCTCTCACCCCCGTGTCTCTCCCCCGTGTTTCTCCCCCGTGTCTCTCCCCCCGTGTCTCTCTCCCCCGTGTCTCTCCCCCGTGTCTCTCCCCGTGTCTCTCACCCCCGTGTCTCTCCCCCGTGTTTCTCCCCCGTGTCTCTCCCCCGTGTCTCTCCCCCGTGTCTCTCCCCCCGTGTCTCTCCCCCCGTGTCTCTCTCTCCCCGTGTCTCCCTCCCCGTGTCTCCACCCCCGTGTCTCCCTCCCCGTGTCTCTCACCCCCGTGTCTCTCCCCCGTGTCTCTCCCCCCGTGTCTCTCTCCCCGTGTCTCTCCCCCCGTGTCTCCCCCCCATGTCTCTATCGCCGTGTCTCTCTCCCCGTGTCTCTCACCCCCGTGTCTCACCCCTGTGTCTCTCCCCCCGTGTCTCCCCCCCCCCCGTGTCTCTCCCCCCGTGTCTCTCCCCCCGTGTCTCTCCCCCCGTGTCTCTCCCCCCGTGTCTCTCTCCCCGTGTCTCTCTCCCCGTATCTCTCCCCCCGTGTCTCTCTCCCCGTGTCTTCCTCCCCGTGTCTCTCCCCCCGTGTCTCTCCCCCCGTGTCTCTCTCCCCGTGTCTCTCTCCCCGTATCTCTCCCCCCGTGTCTCTCTCCCCGTGTCTCCCTCCCCGTGTCTCTCTCCCCGTGTCTCTCTCCCCGTGTCTCTCCCCCCGTGTCTCTCTCCCCGTGTCTCTCCCCGTGTTTCTCCCCCCGTGTCTCCCCCCCGTGTCTCTCTCCCGTGTCTCCCCCCCCCGTGTCTCTCTCCCCGTGTCTCTCTCCCCCGTGTCTCTCTCTCCCCGTCTCTCTCCCCGTGTCTCTCCCCCCGTGTCTCTCCCACCGTGTCTCTCCCCCCGTGTCTCTCCCCCCGTGTCTCTCCCCCCGTGTCTCTCCCCCCGTGTCTCTCTCCCCGTGTCTCTCCCCCCGTGTCTCTCCCCCCGTGTCTCTCCCCCCGTGTCTCTCCCCCCTTGTCTCTCTCCCCGTGTCTCTCTCCCCCCGTGTCTCTCCCTGTGTCTCTCCCCCCGTGTCTCTCCCCCCGTGTCTCTCTCCCCGTGTCTCTCTCCCCGTGTCTCCCCCCCCACGTGTCTCCCCCCCCCCGTGTCTCCCCCCACCGTGTCTCTCCCCGCGTGTCTCTCTCCCCGTGTCTCTCCCTCCGTGTCTCTCTCCCCGTGTCTCTCTCCCCGTGTCTCCCCCCCCCCGTGTCTCCCCCCCCGTGTCTCTCCCCCCGTGTCTCTCTCCCCGTGTCTCCCCGTGTCTCTCTCCCCGTGTCTCTCTCCCGTGTCTCTCTCCCCGTGTCTCTCCCCCCGTGTCTCTCTCCCCGTGTCTCTCTCCCGTGTCTCTCCCCCCGTGTCTCTCTCCCCGTGTCTCCCCGTGTCTCTCTCCCCGTGTCTCTCTCCCGTGTCTCTCTCCCCGTCTCTCTCCCCGTGTCTCCCCCCCCCCCGTGTCTCCCTCCCCAGGTCTCTCTCCCCGTGTCTCTTTCCCCGTGTCTCTCCCCGTGTCTCTCTCCCCGTGTCTCTCCCCCCATGTCTCTACCCCCCCGTGTCTCCCCCCCCGTGTCTCTCCCCCCGTGTCTCTCCCCCCCCGTGTCTCTCCCCCCGTGTCTCTCTCCCCCCGTGTCTCCCCCCGTGTCTCTCCCCCCCGTGTCTCTCCCCCCATGTCTCTACCCCCCCGTGTCTCTCCCCGTGTCTCCCCCCCCGTGTCTCTCTCCCCGTGTCTCTCCCCGTGTCTCCCCCCCCGTGTCTCTCCCCGTGTCTATCTCCCCGTGTCTCTCCCCGTGTCTCTCCCCCCGTGTCTCCCTCCCCGTGTCTCTCTCCCCGTGTCTCTCTCCCCGTGTCTCTCTCCCCGTGTCTCTCTCCCCGTGTCTCTCTCCCCGTGTCTCCCTCCCCGTGTCTCTCTCCCCGTGTCCCCCCCCCCCCGGGGCTCCCTCCCCGTGTCTCTCTCCCCGTGTCTCTCTCCCCGTGTCTCTCTCCCCGTGTCTCTCTCCCCGTGTCTCTCTCCCCGTGTCTCTCTCCCCGTGTCTCTCTCCCCGTGTCTCTCTCCCCGTGTCTCTCTCCCCGTGTCTCTCTCCCCGTGTCTCCCTCCCCGTGTCTCCCTCCCCGTGTCTCTCTCCCCGTGTCTCTCTCCCCGTGTCTCTCTCCCCGTGTCTCTCTCCCCGTGTCTCTCTCCCCGTGTCTCTCTCCCCGTGTCTCCCTCCCCGTGTCTCCCTCCCCGTGTCTCTCTCCCCGTGTCTCTCTCCCCGTGTCTCTCTCCCCGTGTCTCTCTCCCCGTGTCTCTCTCCCCGTGTCTCTCTCCCCGTGTCTCTCTCCCCGTGTCTCTCTCCCCGTGTCTCTCTCCCCGTGTCTCTCTCCCCGTGTCTCTCTCCCCGTGTCTCTCTCCCCGTGTCTCTCTCCCCGTGTCTCCCTCCCCGTGTCTCCCTCCCCGTGTCTCTCTCCCCGTGTCTCTCTCCCCGTGTCTCCCTCCCCGTGTCTCTCTCCCCGTGTCTCTCTCCCCGTGTCTCCCTCCCCGTGTCTCTCTCCCCGTGTCTCTCTCCCCGTGTCTCTCTCCCCGTGTCCCCCCCCCCGTGTCTCTCTCCCCGTGTCTCTCTCCCCGCGTCTCTCTCCCGCGTCTCTCTCCCCGCGTCTCTCTCCCCGTGTCTCTCTCCCCGTGTCTCTCTCCCCGTGTCTCCCTCCCCGTGTCTCTCTCCCCGTGTCTCTCTCCCCGTGTCTCCCTCCCCGTGTCTCTCTCCCCGTGTCCCCCCCCCCCCGTGTCTCTCTCCCCATGTCTCTCCCCGTGTCTCCCTCCCCGTGTCTCTCTCCCCGTGTCTCTCTCCCCGTGTCTCCCTCCCCGTGTCTCTCTCCCCGTGTCTCTCTCTCCGTCTCTCCTCCCCCCCCCCCCCACGTGTCACCCCCCCCCCACGTGACACCCCCCCCCCCACGTGACACACCGATGCCCATGACGCAGACGTCCGCCCGGAGCACTTTCCCGCTCTTGAGCGCCACCTCGCGGAGTCGCCCCTCCGCCCGCGCAGCTCCGACACCTCGTGGCTCATGTAGAACTTCACCCCGTGGCGCTCGCACAGCTGCGTGGGGGGTGGGACAGGGTGGGTGGGTCACGTGGGGGGGGGGGTGGGTCACATGGGGGTGGGTCACGTGGTGGGTGGGTGGGTCACATGGTGGGTGGGTCACGTGGGGTGTGTGTGGGTCACGTGGTGGCTGGGTGGGTCACGTGGTGGGTGGGTAACTGGGTGGGTGGGTCACATGGTGGGTGAGTGGGTCACGTGGTGGGTGGGTGGGTCACATGGTGGGTGGGTGGGTCACGTGGTGGGTGGGTGGGTGGGTCACGTGGTGGGTGGGTGAGTGGGTCACATGGTGGGTGGGTGACGTGGTGTGTGTGGGTCACGTGTTGGTGGGTGGGTGGGTCACGTGGTGGCTGTGTGGGTGGGTCACGTGGTGGGTGGGTGGGTCACGTAGTGGTGGGTGGGTGGGTGTGCCACCTTCATGAGCGCCTGTCCCACGAGGGCTCCGAGTGTCCGCTTGAAGGGCACGTCCGACGATCCGATCACGGAGACAGAGTGGGCCTTGTCCGAGAGAGACGCGGCAACCTCCATCGCTGAGACACCACGGAGACACGGAGAGTGAGACACGGAGACACAGAGAGTGAGACACGGAGACACGGAGACACGGAGACAGAGTGGAGACACGGAGACACGGAGACAGAGTGGAGTGAGACAGAGAGACACAGAGACATCGTGGAGTGAGACACGGAGACAGAGTGGGCCTTGTCCGAGAGAGACGTGGCCACCCCCATCGCTGGAGACACCACGGAGACACGGAGACATGGTGGTGAGGTGGTGGTGGTGGTGAGGAGTGGTGAGGAGTGGTGAGTAGCTCACCAATGAAGGAAGACCCCACCACCACGAGGTTAGCCCCGGCCGCCATGCTTGCAATGCGATTGGCATCGTCAGGTGACCTCAGCGTGGTGAGTGGTGGTGGTGAGTGGTGAGTGGTGGTGAGTGGTGGTGAGTGGTGGTGAGTGGTGAGTAGTGGTGAGGAGTGGTGGTGGTGGTGGTGAGTAGCTCACCAATGAAGGATGACCCCACCACCACGAGGTTAGCCCCGGCTGCCATGCTCGCTATGCGATTGGCATCGTCAGGTGACCTCAGCGTGAAGACCCCTTCAAGGTGAGCACCGGGACAGGCCAACACACGTGGCCTGGGTCACGTGACACACGCAGAGACACGCGCACGGTGGCACACACACACAGTGACACACAGTGACACACAGTGACACACACACAGAGACACGCGCACGGTGACACACACACACAGTGACACACACACAGAGACACGCGCACGGTGACACACACACAGTGACACACACACAGTGACACACACACAGTGACACACACACACATTGACACACACACAGTGACACACACACAGTGACACACACACAGTGACACACACACACAGTGACACACACACAGAGACACGCACACTGTGACACACACACAGTGACACACACACAGTGACACACACACACACAGTGACACACACACAGTGACACACACACACAGTGACGCACGCAGTGACACACACACACACAGTGACACACACACACACAGTGACACACACACAGTGACACACACACAGTGATGCACGCAGTGACACACACACACACACAGTGACACTCACACAATCAGCGGGTGAACCAGTGAGTGAGTGGGTGAGCAGGTGGGTGAGTGGGTGGGTGAGTGAGTGGGTGAGCGAGTGGGTGAGTGGGCGGGTGAGTGGGTGGGTGAGCCTCACGTCGCCCCGGTAGCGATGAGGAGTTTGTCGTAAGGCAGCGTGGACCCCGTGGAGAGGGTGACAAGCCGGCTACGGGTGTCTACAGACACCGCCTGGAGACACGGGGGGAGAGACACGGAGGGGAAGACACGGGTCACACACAGACACACAGACACACAACAACAACAACCGCCATTCGCCACTAAGTGGCGGTGACGTCACCACGACGCTTGTGCCAGGCCAAGTGCACCTTGAGGCCACGTGAAGTGTCGAACGCCCGCTGGCAGGAGGTCACGGGGCAGACCCAGCAGATGCCATGGGTCGACTGACCGAGATGACCGAGATGACTGGCTGATGCACCACCTCCTGTACCACATCACTCCATCTCTTCTCCAGCCCGTGCCGCGCCCGTTTAGCCCCCTCGATCCGGCCGAACAAAAGCTGTTTAGGCATGCGGTGGCTGGGCATGCGGGCTACATGACCCAGCCAACGCAGCCTTGCCTGCCGGAGGAGCTCACCGATGGGACTTTGCCCAGATCTTTCAAGGATTTGTGAGCTCCTCACACAACCCAGCCTGGTTAAACACAGGATGGATCGTAGGCAGGCCAGCCTAAATGTTTCCAACCGGCGAAGATGTTCCATTAGGGGGGTCCACGTTTCACAAGCGTAGAAAAGGGAGGGAATGACTGTGGCCGAGAAGACCTGAAGCTTCGTGCGGAGCGACAGACCAGGTAGCTTCCACACAGCGTTACGCAACCGATGAAAAGATATTGCCGCTCGACTGATTCGGAGTGAGACCTCTGCTGTTAAACTGGAGCCACTAAACTACGACACACACACACACACAGACACACACACAGACACACACACACACACAGACACACAGACACACACACACAGACACACACACACAGACACACACACACAGACACACACACACACACAGACACACACACACACACACAGACACACACAAACACACACACACAGACACAGACACACACACAGACACACACACGGGGACACATACACACGGGGACACACACACGCGTGACACGTGTGACACACGCGTGACACACGTGCTCACCTCTGTCCCCGTGAGCACGGTGATGTCATGTTCTTGGTAGAATTCAGGAGGACGCAGGCTCATGGACTCCGCTGTGGTGTCCATCATCTAGCACACACACACACAGACACACACACACACAGACACACACACAGACACACACACACAGACACACACAGATTCAGACACACACACACAGACACACACACAGACACACACACACATAACACACAGATTCAGACACACACACAGACACAGACACACACACACAGACACCCACAGACACACACAGACAGACACAGACAGACACACAGACACACACACAGACACACACACACACAGACACACACAGACAGACACAGACAGACACACAGACACACACACAGACACAGACACACACACAGACACAGACACACACAGACACAGACAGACACACACAGACAGACACAGACAGACACACAGACACACACACAGACACACACACACAGACACACACACACACACAGACACACACAGACAGACACAGACAGACACACACACAGACAGACAGACACAGACACACACACAGACAGACACAGACAGACACAGACAGACACACACAGACAGACACAGACACACACACAGACAGACACAGACACAGACAGACACACACAGACAGACACAAACAGACACAGACAGACACACACAGACAGACACAAACAGACACACACACAGACAGACACAGACACACACACAGACACACACACAGACAGACACAGACAGACACACACAAACGGGTCACAGTCGTAGTAGTAGTTAGTAGTGCTATGGGGACCTCATTTGCCAGTAAAAATATGATAATTGGTTCTTTACCCTTCTATCTGGCAACAAAACTGACACCTTTTTGCAAGGAGTCATGTTTGCATAGACCGCAATACCTGCAGTCATAATACAAACAAAAGAACATAACAGTGCACATTATCAGAGTTATGTTCTTTTGTTTGTATTATGACTGCAGGTATTGCGGTCTATGCAAACATGACTCCGTGCAAAAAGGTGTCAGTTTTGTTGCCAGATAGAAGGGTAAAGAACCAATTATCATAGTTAGTAGTGGTTAGTGCTAGTTAGTGGTAAGTAGTGGTAGTAGTGGTAGTCAGTAGTAGTAGTGGTAGTTAGTGCTAGTTAGTTAGTGGTAGTTAGTAGTAGTTAGTAGTAGCTAGTAGTTAGTGGTAAGTAGTGGTAGTAGTGGTAGTCAGTAGTAGTAGTGGTAGTTAGTGCTAGTTAGTGCTAGTTAGTTAGTGGTAATTGGTTCTTTACCCTTCTATCTGGCAACAAAACTGACACCTTTTTGCAAGGAGTCATGTTTGCATAGACCGCAATACCTGCAGGCTCTAAGGAAAGCTGTCTCGGGTGTGGACCAATCAACTTCAGGGACAGTGCACATTATCAGAGTTATGTTCTTTTGTTTGTATTATGACTGCAGGTATTGCGGTCTATGCAAACATGACTCCTTGTAAAAAGGTGTCAGTTTTGTTGCCAGATAGAAGGGTAAAGAACCAATTATCATATTTTTACTGGCAAATGAGGTCCCCATAGTGTAGTTAGTGGTAGTTTATAGTAGTTAGTAGTAGTTAGTAATAGTGGTAGTTAGTGGTAGTTAGTAGTGTAGTTAGTAGTAGTGGTAGTAGTAGTTAGTAGTAGTTAGTGCTAGTTAGTGCTAGTTAGTGCTAGTTAGCTAGTAGTAGTTAGTGATGGTCACCTTGCTGAGCTTGGGCCTGTCGTAGGGGTGGCTGTAGTAGTGGTAGTTAGTAGTAGTAGTGGTAGTTAGTAGTAGTAGTTAGTAGTAGTAGTTAGTAGTAGTGCTAGTTAGTGCTAGTTAGTGCTAGTTAGTAGTGCGAGTTAGTAGTAGTTAGTGCTAGTTAGTAGTAGCAGATTCACCTTGCTAAGCTTGGGCCTGTCGTAGGGGTGGCTGCGTTCATGAGTGATGATCGTCACGAGGCCCGTGAAGCCCTCGTTAGTGCTAGCTAGTGCTAGTTAGTGCTAGTTAGTAGTAGTAGTTAGTAGTGCTAGCTAGTGAGGGTCACCTTGCTAAGCTTGGGCCTGTCGTAGGGCTGGCTGCGTTCACGAGTGACGATCGTCACGAGGCCCGTGAAGCCCTCCTGGCGCAGAGTCTCAGCACACACCACGCTCGCAGGGCCTGGGGGGGGGGCGTGGGGGGGGGAGGGGGGGCGTGGGGGGGGTGGGGGGGGTGCAGGGGGGGGCGTGGAAGGGGGGCACGGGGGAGTGGCGTGGGGGGGGTGTGGGGGGGGGGCGTGGGGAGGCACAAGGGGGGGCACGGGGGGGGCATGGGGGGGAGATGCATGGGTGAGTTGTTTGGTAGGTGGGTGGGTGATTGGGTGGGTGAGTGGGTGGGTGAGTGGGTTGGTGGTGAGTGAGTGGGTGAGTGGGTGGGTGGGTAGGTGGGTGGGTGGGTAGGTAGGTAGGTGGGTGGGTAGGTGGGTGGGTGGGTAGGTAGGTAGGTAGGTGGGTAGGTGGGTAGGTGGGTAGGTGGGTGAGTAGGTGGCTGGGTGGGTAGGTAGGTGAGTAAGTGGGTGTATGGGTGGGTAGGTGGGTGGGTAGGTGGGTCGGTTGGTGGGTAGGTGGGTGGGTAGGTGAGTGGGTGGGTGGGTTGTTTGGTGGGTGGTGGGTTGGGTACATGTGTAGTGCCTGAATACGCTCCACACGTGGGAGTGGATGCAGGCACGCGCAGAGTACAGAGTCGGAGCAAACGAGGTGGAGGTAGTTATTGCCTCTAGATTTGAAGCTTTCGTGACTGCAAGGATTCATATTCTTAGGTTTTTTCGGTAAAGTCACCATGTAGGTAAAACATTAAAATTAATAAAAGTAAAATAAAAATAAAATTAAAATCACGACGTTTCAAGGGCAACACAAGCTTCCGTATTCAGGTGGAACCGTCACAGCACGATTGCTGTATCAAGTAAGATACAGCACGATAAGCTGTATCAAGTGAGAGAAATTCCAAGAACACAGCATTTGTATATATACTGGTTGAGGGTGGGAGGAGCCAAGGTAGGCTCTGAAAGAAAAAACCTGAGAATAAGTAGTTATTGCCTTCAAGGAGCGGGGAGGAGGCCAGAGACGGGTAGGGGGCGATTAAGGACGCAGGGCGCTGATTGGCCGGGAAGTTCTTGTGGTCGCTACGTGGCGTCGTGTTGTCTGGACAACGTGGAGAAGTGTAGGGTAGCAGTGGAGAAGTGTGACGGAAAAGCCGATAAAGAGACACGGCAGAGTGTGACGGAAAAGCCGATAAAGAGACACGGCAGAGTGTGACGGAAAAGCCGATAAAGAGACACGGCAGAGTGTGACGGAAAAGCCGATAAAGAGACACGGCAGAGTGTGACGGAAAAGCCGATAAAGAGACACGGCAGAGTGTGACGGAAAAGACGATAAAGAGACACGGCAGAGTGTGACGGAAAAGCCGATAAAGAGACACGGCAGAGTGTGACGGAAAAGCCGATAAAGAGACACGGCAGAGTGTGACGGAAAAGCCGATAAAGAGACACGGCAGAGTGTGACGGAAAAGCCGATAAAGAGACACGGCAGAGTGTGACGGAAAAGCCGATAAAGAGACACGGCAGAGTGTGACGGAAAAGACGATAAAGAGACACGGCAGAGTGTGACGGAAAAGCCGATAAAGAGACACGGCAGAGTGTGACGGAAAAGCCGATAAAGAGACACGGCAGAGTGTGACGGAAAAGCCGATAAAGAGACACGGCAGAGTGTGACGGAAAAGCCGATAAAGAGACACGGCAGAGTGTGACGGAAAAGACGAAAAAGAGACACGGCAGAGTGTGACGGAAAAGCCGATAAAGAGACACGGCAGAGTGTGACGGAAAAGCCGATAAAGAGACACGGCAGAGTGTGACGGAAAAGTCGATAAAGAGACACGGCAGAGTGTGACGGAAAAGTCGATAAAGAGCGGCAGAGTGTGACGGAAAAGTCGATAAAGAGCGGCAGAGTGTGACGGAAAAGCCGATAAAAAGCGGCAGAGTGTGACGGAAAATCCGATAAAAAGCGACAGAGTGTGACGGAAAAGACGATAAAGAGACACGGCACAGTGTGATGGAAAAGCCGAAAAAGAGACACGGCAGAGTGTGACGGAAAAGACGATAAAAAGACACGGCAGAGTGTGACGGAAAATACGATAAAAAGACACGGCAGAGTGTGACGGAAAAGACGATAAAGAGACACGGCAGAGTGTGACGGAAAAGCCGAAAAAGAGACACGGCAGAGTGTGACGGAAAAGACGATAAAAAGACACGGCAGAGTGTGACGGAAAAGCCGAAAAAGAGACACGGCAGAGTGTGACGGAAAAGACGAAAAAGAGACATGACAGAGTGTGACGGAAAAGACGATAAAAAGACACGGCAGAGTGTGACGGAAAAGACGATAAAAAGACACGGCAGAGTGTGACGGAAAAGACGAAAAAGAGACATGGCAGAGTGTGACGGAAAAGCCGATAAAGAGACACGGCAGAGTGTGACGGAAAAGACGATAAAGAGACACGGCAGAGTGTGACGTAAAAGCCGATAAAGAGACATGGCAGAGTGTGACGGGAAAGCCGATAAAGAGACACGGCAGAGTGTGACGTAAAAGCCGATAAAGAGACACGGCAGAGTGTGACGGAAAAGCCGAAAAAGAGACACGGCAGAGTGTGACGGAAAAGACGATAAAGAGACACGGCAGAGTGTGACGGAAAAGCCGATAAAGAGACACGGCAGAGTGTGACGGAAAAGACGAAAAAGAGACACGGCAGAGTGTAACGGAAAAGCCAATAAAGAGACACGGCAGAGTGTAACGTAAAAGCCGATAAAAAGACATGGCAGAGTGTGACGGAAAAGACGAAAAAGAGACACGGCAGAGTGTGACGGAAAAGACGATAAAGAGACACGGCAGAGTGTAACGTAAAAGCCGATAAAAAGACACGGCAGAGTGTGACGTAAAAGCCGATAAAGAGACACGGCAGAGTGTAACGGAAAAGCCAATAAAGAGACACGGCAGAGTGTGACGTAAAAGCCGATAAAGAGACACGGCAGAGTGTGACGGGAAAGCCGATAAAGAGACACGGCAGAGTGTGACGGAAAAGACGATAAAGAGACACGGCAGAGTGTGACGGAAAAGACGATAAAAAGACACGGCAGAGTGTGACGGAAAAGCCGAAAAAGAGACACGGCAGAGTGTGACGGAAAAGACAATAAAAAGACACGGCAGAGTGTGACGGAAAAGACGAAAAAGAGACATGGCAGAGTGTGACGGAAAAGCCGATAAAGAGACACGGCAGAGTGTGACGGAAAAGACGATAAAGAGACACGGCAGAGTGTGACGGAAAAGACGAAAAAGAGACATGGCAGAGTGTGACGGAAAAGCGATAAAGAGACACGGCAGAGTGTGACGGAAAAGACGATAAAAAGACACGGCAGAGTGTGACGGAAAAGACGATAAAGAGACACGGCAGAGTGTGACGTAAAAGCCGATAAAGAGACATGGCAGAGTGTGACGGGAAAGCCGATAAAGAGACACGGCAGAGTGTGACGTAAAAGCCGATAAAGAGACACGGCAGAGTGTGACGGAAAAGACGAAAAAGAGACACGGCAGAGTGTGACGGAAAAGACGATAAAAAGACACGGCAAAGTGTGACGTAAAAGCCGATAAAGAGACACGGCAGAGTGTGACGGAAAAGACGATAAAGAGACACGGCAGAGTGTGACGGAAAAGACAATAAAAAGCGGCAGAGTGTGACGGAAAAGCCGAAAAAGAGACACGGCAGAGTGTGACGGGAAAAGCCGAAAAAGAGACACGGCAGAGTGTGACGGAAAAGACGATAAAGAGACACGGCAGAGTGTGACGGAAAAGCCGATAAAGAGACACGGCAGAGTGTGACGGAAAAGACGATAAAGAGACACGGCAGAGTGTGACGGAAAAGACGATAAAAAGCGGCAGAGTGTGACAGAAAAGACGATAAAAAGACACGGTAGAGTGTGACGGAAAAGACGATAAAGAGACACGGCAGAGTGTGACGGAAAAGCCGATAAAGAGACACGGCAGAGTGTGACGGAAAAGCCGATAAAGAGACACGGCAGAGTGTGACGGAAAAGCCGATAAAGAGACACGGCAGAGTGTGACGGAAAAGCCGATAAAGAGACACGGCAGAGTGTGACGGAAAAGCCGATAAAGAGACACGGCAGAGTGTGACGGAAAAGCCGATAAAGAGACACGGCAGAGTGTGACGGAAAAGACGATAAAGAGACACGGCAGAGTGTGACGGAAAAGACGATAAAGAGACACGGCAGAGTGTGACGGAAAAGTCGATAAAGAGACACGGCAGAGTGTGACGGAAAAGACAATAAAAAGCGGCAGAGTGTGACGGAAAAGCCGATAAAGAGACACGGCAGAGTGTGACGGAAAAGACGATAAAGAGACACGGCAGAGTGTGACGGAAAAGACGATAAAGAGACACAGAGTGTGACGGGAAGGCCGATAAAGAGACACGGCAGAGTGTGACGGAAAAGCCGATAAAAAGCGTCAGAGTGTGACGGGAAATACGATAAAGAGACACGGCAGAGTGTGACGGAAAAGCCGATAAAGAGCGGCAGAGTGTGACGGAACAGCCGATAAAGAGACACGGCAGAGTGTGACGGAAAAGACGATAAAGAGACACGGCAGAGTGTGATGGAAAAGACGATAAAGAGACATGGCAGAGTGTGACGGAAAAGACGAAAAAGAGACACGGCAGAGTGTGACGGAAAAGACGATAAAAAGACACGGCAGAGTGTGACGTAAAAGCCGATAAAGAGACACGGCAGAGTGTGACGGAAAAGACGATAAAGAGACACGGCAGAGTGTGACGGAAAAGACGATAAAAAGCGGCAGAGTGTGACGGAAAAGCCGAAAAAGAGACACGGCAGAGTGTGACGGGAAAAGCCGAAAAAGAGACACGGCAGAGTGTGACGGAAAAGACGATAAAGAGACACGGCAGAGTGTGACGGAAAAGCCGATAAAGAGACACGGCAGAGTGTGACGGAAAAGACGATAAAGAGACACGGCAGAGTGTGACGGAAAAGACGATAAAAAGCGGCAGAGTGTGACGGAAAAGACGATAAAAAGACACGGCAGAGTGTGATGGGAAAGCCGATAAAGAGACACGGCAGAGTGTGACGGAAAAGACGATAAAAAGACACGGCAGAGTGTGACGGAAAAGACAATAAAAAGCGGCAGAGTGTGACGGAAAAGCCGATAAAGAGACACGGCAGAGTGTGACGGAAAAGACGATAAAGAGACACGGCAGAGTGTGACGGAAAAAACGATAAAGAGACACAGAGTGTGACGGGAAGGCCGATAAAGAGACACGGCAGAGTGTGACGGAAAAGCCGATAAAAAGCGTCAGAGTGTGACGGGAAATACGATAAAGAGACACGGCAGAGTGTGACGGAAAAGCCGATAAAGAGCGGCAGAGTGTGACGGAACAGCCGATAAAGAGACACGGCAGAGTGTGACGGAAAAGACGATAAAGAGACACGGCAGAGTGTGATGGAAAAGACGATAAAGAGACATGGCAGAGTGTGACGGAAAAGACGAAAAAGAGACACGGCAGAGTGTGACGGAAAAGACGATAAAAAGACACGGCAGAGTGTGACGTAAAAGCCGATAAAGAGACACGGCAGAGTGTGACGGAAAAGACGATAAAGAGACACGGCAGAGTGTGACGGAAAAGACGATAAAAAGCGGCAGAGTGTGACGGAAAAGCCGAAAAAGAGACACGGCAGAGTGTGACGGGAAAAGCCGAAAAAGAGACACGGCAGAGTGTGACGGAAAAGACGATAAAGAGACACGGCAGAGTGTGACGGAAAAGCCGATAAAGAGACACGGCAGAGTGTGACGGAAAAGACGATAAAGAGACACGGCAGAGTGTGACGGAAAAGACGATAAAAAGCGGCAGAGTGTGACGGAAAAGACGATAAAAAGACACGGCAGAGTGTGATGGGAAAGCCGATAAAGAGACACGGCAGAGTGTGACGGAAAAGTCGATAAAGAGACACGGCAGAGTGTGATGGAAAAGTCGATAAAGAGACACGGCAGAGTGTGACGGAAAAGACGATAAAGAGACACGGCAGAGTGTGACGGAAAGACGATAAAGAGACACGGCAGAGTGTGACGGAAAAGCCGATAAAGAGACACGGCAGAGTGTGACGGAAAAGCCGATAAAGAGACACGGCAGAGTGTGACGGAAAAGCCGATAAAGAGACACGGCAGAGTGTGACGGAAAAGCCGATAAAGAGACACGGCAGAGTGTGACGGAAAAGCCGATAAAGAGACACGGCAGAGTGTGACGGGAAAAGCCGATAAAGAGACACGGCAGAGTGTGACGGAAAAGACGATAAAGAGACACGGCAGAGTGTGACGGAAAAGACGATAAAGAGACACGGCAGAGTGTGACGGAAAAGTCGATAAAGAGACACGGCAGAGTGTGACGGAAAAGACGATAAAAAGACACGGCAGAGTGTGACGGAAAAGACAATAAAAAGCGGCAGAGTGTGACGGAAAAGCCGATAAAGAGACACGGCAGAGTGTGACGGAAAAGACGATAAAGAGACACGGCAGAGTGTGACGGGAAAGCCGATAAAGAGACACGGCAGAGTGTGACGGTAAAATCCGATAAAGAGACACGGCAGAGTGTGACGGAAAAGCCAATAAAAAGCGGCAGAGTGTGAGGGAAAAGTCGATAAAAAGACACGGCAGAGTGTGATGGAAAAGCCGATAAAGAGACATGGCAAAGTGTGACGGAAAAGCTGATAAAGAGACACGGCAGAGTGTGACGAGAAAGCCGATAAAAAGACACGGCAGAGTGTGATGGAAAAGCCGATAAAGAGACATGGCAAAGTGTGACGGAAAAGCTGATAAAGAGACATGGCAAAGTGTGACGGGAAAGCCGATAAAGAGACACGGCAGAGTGTGACGGAAAAGCCGATAAAGAGCGTCAGAGTGTGACGGAAAAGCCGATAAAGAGGCACGGCAGAGTGTGACGGAAAAGCCGATAAAGAGACACGGCAGAGTGTGACGGAAAAGCCGATAAAGAGACACGGCAGAGTGTGACGGAAAAGACGATAAAGAGACACGGCAGAGTGTGACGGAAAAGCCGATAAAGAGACGCGGCAGAGTGTGACGGAAAAGCCGATAAAGAGACACGGCAGAGTGTGACGGGAAAGCCGATAAAGAGACACGGCAGAGTGTGACGGTAAAATCCGATAAAGAGACACGGCAGAGTGTGACGGAAAAGCCAATAAAAAGCGGCAGAGTGTGAGGGAAAAGCCGATAAAGAGACACGGCAGAGTGTGAGGGAAAAGCCGATAAAGAGACGCGGCAGAGTGTGACGGAAAAGCCGATAAAGAGACACGGCAGAGTGTGACGGAAAAGCCGATAAAAAGACACGGCAGAGTGTGACGGAAAAGCCGATAAAAAGCGACAGAACTGTGCCGGAGAGAGCGGAGAGGAGAGTCGACGGAGTGAGAGACGCGGAGCGCGGCGAGGCCGGCGGAACGCGGCGAGCGAGCGGAGAGCGCGGAGGAGACATGGATCAGTGTTAGCTGGAGGAATGTTCTTGGTTCTTTTGGTAAAGTCCCGTAGAAGGGAAATAATAAAACCTGTTCTCCACCTGAAGAGGGCTGCTTGCGTTGTGGCCGAAATGTCGTGAGAATTATTTTATGATGTTTTATTTTTAGTATTTTATTATTTCCCTTCTACGTGATGACTTTACCGAAAGAACCAAGAAGATGAATCGCTGCAGTCACGAAAGCAGCTTTAAATCGAAAAATGGAGAGATGTTGATCGG
>WFAB01003436.1:0-16282 GCA_018977245.1 Lethenteron camtschaticum | reverse complement strand
GACTCAAGCACCCATAGACTCACTCACTCACCCACACACTCACTCAGCCACTCATCCACTCACTCACTCACCCCCCACTCACCCACTCACTCACCCACTCACTCACTCACCCACTCACTCACCCACTCACTCACCCACTCACCACCCACTCATTCACCCACCCACTCACTCACCAACCACAACCGCCATTCGCCACGAAGTGGCGGTGACGTCACCACGACGCTTGTGCCAGGCTATGTGCACCTTGAGGCCACTCACCACCCACTCATTTACCCACCCACTCACTCACCCACCCACTCACCCCCCACACACTCATTTACCCACCCACTCACCCACCCACTCACTCACCCACCCACTCACCCCCCCACTCACCCACTCACTCACTCATCCACCCACTCACTCACTCATCCACCCACTCACTCACCCACTCATTCACCCACCCACTCACTCACCCACCCACCCACTCACCCACCCACCCACCCACTCACTCACTCACCCACCCACCCACTCACCACCCACCCACTCACTCACTCACCCACTCACCCCCACCCACCCACTCACCCACCCACTCACTCACTCACCCACTCACCACCCTCTCACCACCCACCACTCACCACTCACTCACCCACCCACTCACCCACCCACTTACTCACTCACTCACCCACCCACCCACTCACCCCCCACCCACTCACTCACCCACCCACTCACTCACCCACTCACCCACCCACCCACTCACTCACCTACCCACTCACCCGCCACCCACTCACTCACCCACTCACTCACCCACCCAACCACCTACCCACTCACCCACCCACCCACTCACCCACCCACTCACCCACGCACTCACCCCCCACCCACCCACTCACCCACCCACCTACCCACTCACCCACCCACTCACCCACCCACCTACCCACTCACCCACCCACCTACCCACTCACCCACCTACCCACTCACCAATTCTCAGAGACACTCACCCACCCACTCATTCATTTACCCCCCCACTCACCCACCCACCCACCCACTCACCCACTCACCCACTCACCAATTCTCAGAGACACTCACCCACTCACCCCCCACCCACTCACCCACCCACTCACCAATTCTCAGAGACACTCACCCACTCACCTCCCACCCACTCACCCACCCACTCACCAATTCTCAGAGACACTCACCCACTCACCTCCCACCCACTCACCCACCCACTCACCAATTCTCAGAGACACTCACCCACTCACCCCCACCCACTCACCCACCCACTCACCAATTCTCAGAGACACTCACCCACTCACCTCCCACCCACTCACCCACCCACTCACCAATTCTCAGAGACACTCACCCACTCACCCCCCACCCACTCACCCACCCACTCACCAATTCTCAGAGACACTCACCCACTCACCTCCCACCCACTCACCCACCCACTCACCAATTCTCAGAGACACTCACCCACTCACCCCCCACCCACTCACCCACCCACTCACCAATTCTCAGAGACACTCACCCACTCACCCCCCACCCACTCACCCACCCACTCACCAATTCTCAGAGACACTCACCTACTCACCCCCCACCCACTCACCCACCCACTCACCAATTCTCAGAGACACTCACCCACTCACCTCCCACCCACTCACCCACCCACTCACCAATTCTCAGAGACACTCACCCACTCACCCCCCACCCACTCACCCACCCACTCACCAATTCTCAGAGACACTCACCCACTCACCTCCCACCCACTCACCCACCCACTCACCAATTCTCAGAGACACTCACCCACTCACCCCCCACCCACTCACCCACCCACTCACCAATTCTCAGAGACACTCACCCACTCACCTCCCACCCACTCACCCACCCACTCACCAATTCTCAGAGACACTCACCCACCCACTCACTCCCCCACCCACTCACCCACCCACTCACTCACCCACCCACTCACCCACCCACTCACCAATTCTCAGAGACACTCACCCACCCACCCACTCACCCGCCCACTCACCCACTCACCCACCCACTCACCCACCCACCCACTCACTCACCCACCCACCCACTCACCCACCCACTCACCAATTCTCAGAGACACTCACCCACTCACCTCCCACCCACTCACCCACCCACTTACCAATTCTCAGAGACACTCACCCACTCACCTCCCACCCACTCACCCACCCACTCACCAATTCTCAGAGACACTCACCCACCCACTCACTCCCCCACCCACTCACCCACCCACTCACTCACCCACCCACTCACCCACCCACTCACCAATTCTCAGAGACACTCACCCACCCACCCACTCACCCGCCCACTCACCCACTCACCCACCCACTCACCCACCCACCCACTCACTCACCCACCCACCCACTCACCCACCCACTCACCAATTCTCAGAGACACTCACCCACTCACCCACTCACCCCCCACCCACTCACCCACCCACTCACCCACCCACCCACCCACCCACTCACCCACCCACCCACCCACCCACTCACCCACCCACCCACTCACCCACCCACCCACCCACCCACTCACCCACCCACTCACCAATTCTCAGAGACACTCACCCACCCACCCACTCACTCCCCCACCCACTCACCCACCCACTCACTCACCCACCCACTCACCCACCCACTCACCAATTCTCAGAGACACCCACCCACCCACCCACTCACCCACTCACCCACCCACCCACCCACTCACCCACCCACCCACCCACCCACCCACTCACTCCCCCACCCACTCACCCACCCACTCACTCACCCACCCACCCACTCACCCACCCACTCACCAATTCTCAGAGACACTCACCCACCCACCCACTCACCCGCCCACTCACCCACTCACCCACCCACTCACTCACCCACCCACCCACCCACTCACCCCCACCCACCCACTCACCCACCCATTCACCCACTCACCCCCCACCCACCCACTCACCCACTCACCCACCCACTCACCCACTCACCCATCCACCCACTCACCCCCCACCCAATCACCCACCCACTCACCCACCCACCCACTCACCCACCCACTCACCCACCCACTCACCCACCCACCCACTCACCCACCCACCCACCCACCCACCCACTCACCCACCCACTCACCAATTCTCAGAGACACTCACCCACTCACCCACTCACTCCCCCACCCACTCACCCACCCACTCACTCACCCACCCACCCACTCACCCACCCACTCACCAATTCTCAGAGACACTCACCCACCCACCCACTCACCCGCCCACTCACCCACTCACCCACCCACTCACTCACCCACCCACCCACCCACTCACCCCCCACCCACCCACTCACCCACCCATTCACCCACTCACCCCCACCCACCCACTCACCCACTCACCCACCCACTCACCCACTCACCCATCCACCCACTCACCCCCCACCCAATCACCCACCCACTCACCCACCCACCACTCACCCACCCACTCACCCACCCACTCACCCACCCACCCACTCACCCACCCACCCACCCACTCACCCACCCACTCACCCACCCACTCACCAATTCTCAGAGACACTCACCCACTCACCCACTCACTCCCCCACCCACTCACCCACCCACTCACTCACCCACCCACCCACTCACCCACCCACTCACCAATTCTCAGAGACACTCACCCACCCACCCACTCACCCGCCCACTCACCCACTCACCCACCCACTCACTCACCCACCCACCCACCCACTCACCCCCCACCCACCCACTCACCCACCCATTCACCCACTCACCCCCACCCACCCACTCACCCACTCACCCACCCACTCACCCACTCACCCATCCACCCACTCACCCCCCACCCAATCACCCACCCACTCACCCACCCACCCACTCACCCACCCACTCACCCACCCACTCACCCACCCACCCACTCACCCACCCACCCACTCACCCACCCACCCACCCACTCACCCACCCACTCACCCACCCACTCACCAATTCTCAGAGACACTCATTCTGGTCTCAGACTCGCACCGACACGCGCGCGATCTCCGAGTGGAGCCGGTTTAGTACAAGGGTTCGATTTATTGCTGAGACACGGAGATCAACATCGACGCGGAGACAACGCAGAGAGACACGCGGAGACACGCGGAGAGACACGGGGGGACGCGGAGACACGCGGAGAGACACGCGGAGACACGCGGAGACAACGCGGAGAGACACGCGGAGACACGGGGGGTCACGGAGACACGCGGAGAGACACGCGGAGACACGGGGGGTCACGGGGGGTCACGGAGAGACACGCGGAGACACGGAGAGACACGCGGAGACACGGGGGGTCACGGGGGTCACGGAGAGACACGCGGAGACACGGAGAGACACGGGGAGACGCAGAGAGACGGAGAGACGCGGAGACACACGGAGACACAGAGACACGGAAAGACACGCGGAGAGACACGCGGAGACGCGGAGAGACACATACACACAGACAGAGACAGACAGACACACACAGACAGACAGACACAGACAGACACACACAGAGACACACACACATATAGACAGACACAGACAGACACACACAGACACACACACAGACACACACACACAGACACACACAGACACACACACAGACACACACACAGACACACTCACACACACAGATACACACACATACATAGAGACACACACACAGACACACAGACACACACACAGACACACACACAGACACACACAGACAGACACACACACAGACACACACACAGACACACAGAGACACACACACAGACACACACACAGACACAGAAACACAGACACACACAGACACACACATACACACAGAGACACACACAGAGAGACACACACAGACACACACACAGACACACACACAGAGACACACAGACACACACACACAGAGACACAGTCACACAGACAGAGACACACACACACAGAGACACACACACACAGAGACACACACACACAGACACACACACACACACAGACACACACACACACAGACACACACACACAGACACACACAGAGACACACAGAGACACACACAGAGACACACACACAGACACACAAACAGACACAGACACACAGACACACACACACAGACACACACACACAGACACACACAGATAGACGACTTTGCGAGCTTGCGAGCGGCCACAGAAAACCCAACAACAACAATAAAATAGACACAGAGATCACGAGTTGGTGGTGCTGGTGGTTGTGGTGGTGGTGGTGGTTGTGTTTGGGGGTGGTGGTGGGGGTCGGAGCGGTGGTGCAGCGGTTAGCGCGCTCCGAACCTGGCGACCCGGGTTCGATTCCCGCTTGCGGCTTCTGAACCGGTACCTGGGGAGCTTTCCCCTAGGTCGACTCAGCCTCAAATGAGTTCACTGGTGTAGCGGCGCTGGTGTGTTGGTGAACAGCCATGCTAGAGGCTACCTGGGGGACCTTTGTCTGTGTCTGTGTGTGTAGGTGCTGCTACTCGCTACTGACTACAGCACTTGCCCCTACAGCCTGCTAGAGGCTACCTGGGGGAGCTTTGTCTGTGTGTGTGTAGGTGCTGCTACTCGCTACTGACTAGAGCACTTGCCCCTACAGCCATGCTAGAGGCTACCTGGGGGACCTTTGTCTGTGTCTGTGTGTGTAGGTGCTGCTACTCGCTACTGACTACAGCACTTGCCCCTACAGCCTGCTAAAGGCTACCTGGGGAGCTTTGTCTGTGTCTGTGTAGGTGCTGCTACTCGCTACTGACTACAGCACTTGCCCCTACAGCCTGTTAGAGGCTACCTGGGGGAGCTTTGTCTGTGTGTGTGTAGGTGCTGCTACTCGCTACTGACTACAGCACTTGCCCCTCCAGCCTGCTAGAGGCTACCTGGGGGACCTTTGTCTGTGTCTGTGTGTGTAGGTGCTGCTACACGCTACTGACTACAGCACTTGCCCCTACAACTTGCTAGAGACTACCTGGGGACCTTTGTCTGTGTGTGTGTAGGTGCTGCTACTCGTTACTACTGACAGCACTTGCCCCTACAGCCCTTCTAGAGGCTACCTGGGGAGCTTTGTCTGTGTCTGTGTGTGTGTAGGTGCTGCTACTCGCTACTGACTAGAGCACTTGCCCCTACAGCCTGCTAGAGGCTACCTGGGGGATCTTTGTCTGTGTCTGTGTAGGCGCTGCTACTCGCTACTAACAGCACTTGCCCCTACAGCCTGCTAGAGTCTACCTGGGGGACCTTGTCTGTGTCTGTGTGTGTAGGTGCTGCTACTCGCTACTGACTACAGCACTTGCCCCTACAGCTTGCTAGAGGCTACCTGGGGGACCTTTGTCTGTGTCTGTGTAGGTGCTGCTACTCGCTACTGACTACAGCACTTGCCCCTAC
Organism: Lethenteron camtschaticum; assembly: GCA_018977245.1. Lineage (NCBI taxonomy): Eukaryota > Metazoa > Chordata > Hyperoartia > Petromyzontiformes > Petromyzontidae > Lethenteron > Lethenteron camtschaticum. Next base: position 9,940 of record WFAB01003436.1, on the reverse strand, counting down.
AGTCCTGCTAGAGGCTACCTGGGGGACCTTTGTCTGTGTGTGTAGGTGCTGCTACTCGCTATTACTGACAGCACTTGTCCCTACAGGCTGCTAGAGGCTACCTGGGGGAGCTTTGTCTGTGTCTGTGTAGGTGCTGCTACTCGCTACTGACAGCACTTGCCCCTACAGCCTGCTAGATGCTACCTGGGGGACCTTTGTCTGTGTGTGTAGGTGCTGCTACTCGCTATTACTGACAGCACTTGTCCCTACAGGCTGCTAGAGGCTACCTGGGGGAGCTTTGTCTGTGTCTGTGTAGGTGCTGCTACTCGCTACTGACAGCACTTGCCCCTACAGCCTGCTAGATGCTACCTGGGGGACCTTTGTCTGTGTGTGTAGGTGCTGCTACTCGCTATTACTGACAGCACTTGTCCCTACAGGCTGCTAGAGGCTACCTGGGGGATCTTTGCCTGTGTGTGTAGGTGCTGCTACTCGCTACTACTGACAGCACTTGCCCCTACAGCCTGCTAGAGGCTACCTGGCGGACCTTTGTCTGTGTGTGTGTAGGTGCTGCTACTCCAGCACTTGCCCCTACAGCCTGCTAGAGGCTACCTGGGGGTCTTTGTCTGTGTCACTTGACCCCCACACGCCCCTCCCCAACCCACGCGTGCGCGACGTTTCGCGACCACCGCCACCGCCGTGAACACGAGGCGCCTCCGTGTGTACCGACGGTCCGGGCGAGGCCCTGAATCAGCACCACGCGGCGACCTCCGTCCATTCATCCGCTATCGGTTACCCGACCACGTGGTACCACGTGAGTCTGTGGGTCTCTGTGTGAGTGAGTCTGTGGGTCTTTATGTGAGTCTATGGGTCACTGTGTGAGTGAGTCTATGGGTCACTGTGTGAGTGAGTCTGTGGGTCTCTGTGTGAGTGAGTCTATGGGTCTCTGTGTGAGTGAGTCTATGGGTCACTGTGTGAGTGAGTCTGTGGGTCTCTGTGTGAGTGAGTCTATGGGTCTCTGTGTGAGTGAGTCTATGGGTCTCTGTGTGAGTGAGTCTGTGGGTCTCTGTGTGAGTGAGTCTATGGGTCTCTGTGTGAGTGAGTCTGTGGGTCTCTGTGTGAGTGAGTCTGTGGGTCTCTGTGTGAGTCTGTGGGTCTCTGTGTGAGTGAGTCTATGGGTCTCTGTGTGAGTGAGTCTGTGGGTCTCTGTGTGAGTGAGTCTGTGGGTCTCTGTGTGAGTCTGTGGGTCTCTGTGTGAGTGAGTCTGTGGGTCTCTGTGTGAGTCTGTGGGTCTCTGTGTGAGTGAGTCTGTGGGTCTCTGTGTGAGTGAGTCTATGGGTCTCTGTGTGAGTGAGTCTATGGGTCACTGTGTGAGTGAGTCTGTGGGTCTCTGTGTGAGTGAGTCTATGGGTCTCTGTGTGAGTGAGTCTATGGGTCTCTGTGTGAGTGAGTCTGTGGGTCTCTGTGTGAGTGAGTCTATGGGTCTCTGTGTGAGTGAGTCTGTGGGTCTCTGTGTGAGTGAGTCTGTGGGTCTCTGTGTGAGTCTGTGGGTCTCTGTGTGAGTGAGTCTATGGGTCTCTGTGTGAGTGAGTCTGTGGGTCTCTGTGTGAGTGAGTCTGTGGGTCTCTGTGTGAGTCTGTGGGTCTCTGTGTGAGTGAGTCTGTGGGTCTCTGTGTGAGTCTGTGGGTCTCTGTGTGAGTGAGTCTGTGGGTCTCTGTGTGAGTCTATGGGTCTCTGTGTGAGTCTGTGGGTCTCTGTGTGAGTGAGTCTATGGGTCTCTGTGTGAGTGAGTCTGTGGGTCTCTGTGTGAGTGAGTCTATGGGTCTCTGTGTGAGTGAGTCTGTGGGTCTCTGTGTGAGTGAGTCTATGGGTCTCTATGTGAGTCTATGGGTCTCTGTGTGAGTGAGTCTATGGGTCTCTGTGTGAGTGAGTCTGTGGGTCTCTGTGTGAGTGAGTCTATGGGTCACTGTGTGAGTGAGTCTATGGGTCTCTGTGTGGTGAGTCTGTGGGTCTCTGTGTGGTGAGTCTGTGGGTCTCTGTGTGAGTCTGTGGGTCTCTGTGTGGTGAGTCTGTGGGTCTCTGTGTGAGTGAGTCTATGGGTCTCTGTGTGAGTGAGTCTGTGGGTCTCTGTGTGAGTGAGTCTGTGGGTCTCTGTGTGAGTGAGTCTGTGGGTCTCTGTGTGAGTGAGTCTGTGGGTCTCTGTGTGAGTGAGTCTGTGGGTCTCTGTGTGAGTGAGTCTGTGGGTCTCTGTGTGAGTGAGTCTGTGGTTATCTGTGTTGTGAGACCCAAAGACTCACTCACACAGAGACCCATAGACTCACTCGCACAGAGACCCACAGACTCACTCACACAGAGACCCACAGACTCACACAGAGACACATAGACTCACTCACACAGAGAGCCATAGACTCACTCACACAGAGACCCATAGACTCACTCGCACAGAGACCCATAGACTCACTCACACAGAGACCCATAGACTCACTCACACAGAGACCCATAGACTCACACAGAGACCCACAGACTCACTCACACAGAGACCCATAGACTCACTCGCACAGAGACCCATAGACTCACACACACAGAGACTCACTCACACAGAGACCCATAGACTCACTCACACAGAGGCCCATAGACTCACACAGAGACCCATAGGCTCACTCACACAGAGACCCTTAGACTCACACAGAGACCCACAGACTCACTCACACAGAGACCCACAGACTCACTCACACAGAGACCCATAGACTCACTCACACAGAGACCCATAGACTCACACAGAGACCCATAGACTCACTCACACAGAGACCCATAGGGTCACACAGACTGAGTTGTGATCAGATGGTGGTGGTGACACAATGGTTAATGGAATGCCATTATCAGTCCTGAGTTATTTTAACTACGTGTGTCTGTGTGTGGTGTCTGTGTGTGTGTCTGTGTGTGTCTGTGTGTCTGTGTGTGTGTCTGTGTGTGTCTGTGTGTGTCTGTGTGTGTCTGTGTGTCATAATAACAGTCTGGATCACTGGACGGGTTCCGCAGGACTGGAAAGATGCCCTGGTGGTCCCCCTCTTTAAGAAGGGGGACCGCACAGACTGTAACAACTACAGGGGCATCTCACTCCTCAGTGTGCCGGGAAAGGTCCTGGCAAGGATTATTCAACATCGCCTTGCCAGGCACGCTGAGGAGAGGCTTGCGGAGCCCCAATGCGGTTTCAGGAAAGGGCGGTCCTGCACAGATGCCATATTTTCTGTCCGTCTGCTACAGCAGAGGTGTAGGGAATTCCAACAAGACCTACATCTCTGCTTTATTGACCTGGTCAAGGCCTATGATACCATCAGTAGGCCTGGGCTCTGGATTGTTCTTCGTGCTTTTGGAGTCCCTGACCCTCTGCTCACGATCATTAAGGACTCTGGGCAAAGTCCCATCAGTGAGCTCCTCCGGCAGGCAGGGCTGCGTTGGCTGGGTCATGTAGCCCGCATGCCCAGCCACCGCATGCCTAAACAGCTTTTGTTCGGCCGGATCGAGGGGGCTAAACGGGCGCGGCACGGACTAGAGAAGAGATGGAGTGATGGGTGAGTGCGTGGGTGAGTGTGTGGGTGAGTGGGTGGGTGAGTGAGTGGGTGAGTGGGTGAGTGTGTGAGTGTGTGGGTGACACGGGCTAGAGAAGAGATGGAGTGATGTGGTACAGGAGGACGTGGAGCTGAGTGGACTTGCCGATGACTGGTACCAGCGGTGTCAAGATCGGCCTCAGTGGAGGAGGCTCGTGAAGGACGCTACTGGGCAGTTGGAGGCAGTCGCCCTCCAGCAACAACGGAGGGCGGAGGAGCGACGCTCACAACAACGAGCTGAGCGCCGGGTGGCTAAAGCGCAGCAAGTTGGTACAGTAGGGGGCACAGGTGGTGCATCAGCCAGTCATCTTAGTCAGCCAGCCCATGGCACCTGCTGGGTCTGTCCCGTGACCTCATGCACCTAGCCTGGCACAACAGTAGAACCCATGGCACCTGCAGGGTCTGTCCCGTGACCTCCTCCTGCACCTAGCCTGGCACAGCAGTCAACCCATGGCACTTGCAGGGTCTGTCCCGTGACCTCCTCCTGCACCTAGCCTGGCACAGCAGTCAACCCATGGCACCTTCTGGGTCTGTCCCGTGACCTCCTCCTGCACCTAGCCTGGCACAGCAGTACAACCCATGGCACCTGCAGGGTCTGTCCCGTGACCTCCTCCTCATGCACCTAGCCTGGCACAGCATTACAACCCATGGCACCTGCAGGGTCTGTCCCGTGACCTCCTCCTGCACCTAGCCTGGCACAGCAGTGAGTGTCTGTGTGGTGTGTGGTGTGCGTGTGTCTGTAACAGCACTTGCCCCTGCAGCCCTGCTCGAGGCTACCTGGGGGGCCTGTGTCTGTGTGTGATTGTTGCTGTCGGAATCAAGATTCTTTGAGCGTTTTGCAGTTTTCAACTAAATAAGGAAGGCACTACTACAGCAAGCCCTAACACAGCATCATCATCAGCAACATCATCAGCAGCAGCAGCATCAGCAGCAACAGCAGCATCAGCAGCATCAGTAGCAATGTCATCACCATCATCATCAACATCATCAGCATCAGTAGCAATGTCATCACCATCATCATCATCATCATCAGCAACATCATCATCATCAGCAACATTATCAGTAGCATTAGCACCGTCATCAGCAGCATCACCACCATCATCAGCAGTATCATCAGCATCATCACCATCAGCATCATCATCAGCATCATCATCAGCAGTATCACCAGCATCATCATCAGCATCATCATCACCATCATCATCACTATCATCATCACCACCATCATCATCATCACCATCACCACCATCATCAGCATCATCATCATCACCATCATCACCATCATCAGCATCATCATCACCATCATCATCATCAGTAGCAACAGCATCATCAGCAGCAGCATCATCACCACCATCACCATCATCACCACCACCATCATCATCAGTAGCATCAGCATCACCATCATCACCATCATCACCATCATCACCACCACCACCATCACCACCATCACCATCATCACCATCACCACCATCATCATCATCAGTAGCAACAGCATCAGTAGCAACAGCATCATCACCATCACCACCATCATCAGCATCAGTAGCATCATCATCATCACCATCATCACCATCATCAGCATCACCATCATCATCATCAGTAGCAACAGCATCATTACCACCATCATCACCACCATCACCATCACCACCATCATCACCATCAGCATCAGTAGCAACATCATCACCATCATCACCATCAGCATCATCATCACCATCATCATCACCATCATCACCATCATCATCACCATCATCACCATCATCACACAGTGAGTGTCATCACCACCATCACCACCACCATCATCAGCATCACCATCATCATCACCATCACCACCATCACCACCATCATCACCACCATCACCACCATCATCACCATCATCATCACCATCATCATCACCATCATCATCATCACCATCATCATCACCATCATCACCACCATCATCATCAGTAGCAACAGCATCATCATCAGCAGCAGCATCATCACAATCGTAACCAGCATCACATTACAACCCACCCACCCAAACCGATCCGGGTATACGGGGATTGATCATATCTGGAGTATTGATCAGTGAATAAGGAATCGATCAGGGGATCTGAGGTTTGATCTGGGATATTGATCAGTGGAAAGTAGAATCTGAGATTTGATCTGTGATATTGATCAGTGAATATGGGATCGATCAGGGGATCTGAGATTCCATCTGTAATATTGATCAGTGAAAAGTAGAATCTCAGATTTGATCTGGAATATTGATCAGTGAATAGGTAATCGATCAAGGGATCTGATATTCGATCTGTAATATTGATCAGTCAATGGGTAGATCTGAGGTTTGATCTGGGATATTGATCAGTCAATGGTAGATCTGAGATTCGATCAGTAATATTGATCAGTGAAAAGTAAAATATGAGATTTGATCTGGACTATTGATCAGGCAATAGTAGATCTGATATTTGAGCTGGAGAATTGATCAGTGAACATGAAATCGATCAGGCGATCTGAGATTCTATCTGGAATATTGATCACTGAATAGGATATCGATCAGGTGATCTGCTATCCTATCCAGAATATTGATCACCAAATAGGATATTGATCAGGCCATCTGAGATTATATCCAGAATATTGATCACCAAATAGGATATCGATCAGGCGATCTGAGATTCTATCCGGAATATTGATCACCGAATAGGATATTGATCAGGCCATCTGAGATGCTATCCAGAATATTGATCACCAAATAGGATATCGATCAGGCGATCTGAGATCCTATCCAGAATATTGATCACCAAAAAGATATTGTGTGTCAGGGGGAGTGAACTGCACTTGCCCCAGCAGCATATGTAGACTACACGGAGGACCTTTGTCTGTGTCTGTCTGTGTGTTAGGGGCCAGTGAACAGCACTTGCCCCAACAGCCAATGTAGGCTACACGGGGGACCTTTGTCTGTGTGTGTGTCAGGGGCTGTGAACTGCACTTGCCCCAGCAGTCGATGTAGGCTACACGGGGGACCTTTGTCTGTGTCTGTGTGTGTGTTAGGGGCCAGTGAACAGCACTTGCCCCTACATCGCTGCAGAGGCTACTCGGGGCTTCTTTGTCTTTGTGTGATGTCCTCAGTTGATAAAAATCACGTCTTGAGAGATCTGAAAGTATTCTGTGGGACAGAGAGACACAGAGACACTCACTAAACCACTCACCCACTCACTCACCACTTACTCATCACTCACCCAGTCACTCACCCAGTCACTCACTCACTCACCACTCACTCACTCACTCACCCAGCCACTCACTAAACCACTCACTCACTCAGTCACTCACTCACTCAGTCACTCACTCACCCAGCCACTCAATAAACCACTCACTCACTCAGTCACTCACTCACTCAGTCACTCACTCACCACTCACTCACCCACTCACTAAACCACTCACTCACCACTCACCCAGCCACTCACCCAGTCACTCACCCAGTCACTCACTCACTCACCCACTCACTCACCCACTCACCCAGCCAATCACCCAGTCACTAACTCACTCACCCAGCCACTCACCCAGTCACTCACTCACTCACTCACCACTCACTCACCACTCACTCACCACTCACCCAGTCACTCACCCAGTCACTAACTCACTCACCCAGCCACTCACTCACTCACCCACTCACTCACCCACTCACCCACTCACCACTCACCCAGTCACTCACCCAGTCACTCACTCACTCACTCACCACTCACCCAGTCACTCACCCAGTCACTAACTCACTCACCCACTCACTCACTCACTCACCACTCACCCACTCACTCACTCACTCACCCACTCACTCACTCACTCACCCAGTCACTCACCCAGTCACTCACTCAGTCACTAACTCACTCACCCACTCACTCACTCACCCAGTCACTCACTCACTCACCCACTCACTCACTCAGTCACCCACTCACTCACTCACTCACCACTCACCCAGTCACTCACCCAGTCAGTCACCCAGTCACTCACCACTCACCCAGTCACTCACTCACCCCAGTCACTCACCCAGTCACTCACTCAGTCACCCACTCACTCACTCAGTCACTCACCCAGTCACTCACCCAGTCACTCACTCAGTCACCCACTCACCCAGCCACTCACCCAGTCACTAACTCACTCACCCAGTCACTCACTCACTCACTCACTCACTCACCCAGTCACTCACCCAGTCACTCACTCAGTTACTCACCCACTCACCACTCACTCACCACTCACTCACTCACTCACCACTCACTCACCCACTCACTCACCACTCACTAAACCACTCACTCACCACTCATTCACTCACCACTCACCACTCATTCACTCACCACTCACCCAGCCACTCACCCAGTCACTCACCCACTCACCCAGCCACTCACTCAGTCACTCATTCAGTCACCCAGTCACTCACTCAGTCACTCACCCAGTCACTCACTCACTCACTCACCACTCACTCACTCACTCACCCATTCACTCACTCACTCACCCACTCACTCACTCACCACTCACTCACCCACTCACCACTCACTCACACACTCACTCACCACCCACTCACTCAATCACCACTCACTCACCACTCACTCAATCACCACTCACCTACTCACTCAGTCACTCACTCACTCACCACTTACTCACTCACTCACCACTCACTCACTAACCACTCAGCACTCACTCAGCACTCACCACTCACTCACCACTCACTCACTCGCTCACCAATCACTCACTCACCACCCACTCACTCCACCACTCACTCACTCACTCACTCCTCACTCACTCACTCACTACTCACTCACTCACCACTCACTCACTCACTACACCACTCACTCACTCACCACTCACTCACCACTCATGTGGAGTGAGTGAGTGGTGAGTGAGTGACTCAGTGAGTGACTGAGTGAGTGAGCAGGTGAGTGACTGAGTGAGTGACTGGGTGAGTGAGTGAGTGGGTGAGTGACTGAGTGAGTGACTGAGTGAGTGAGCAGGTGAGTGACTGAGTGAGTGACTGGGTGAGTGAGGGTGAGTGGTGAGTGAGTGAGTGAGTGAGTGGGTGAGTGAGTGAGTGAGTGGTGAGTGAGTGAGTGACTGAGTGAGTGACTAAGTGAATGAGCAGGTTAGTGACTGAGTGAGTGACTGGGTGAGTGAGTGAGTGGGTGAGTGACTGAGTGAGTGACTTGGTGAGTGACTGAGTGGCTGGGTGAGTGACTGGGTGAGTGACTGAGTGAGTGACTGAGTGAGTGGCTGGGTGAGTGACTGAGTGAGTGACTTGGTGAGTGACTTGGTGAGTGACTGAGTGAGTGACTGAGTGAGTGACTGAGTGACTGAGTGGCTGGGTGAGTGACTGACTGAGTGACTTGGTGAGTGACTGACCAGGCAGGGGGTAGGAAGCGAACCCAGGCACGAGGCAGGGGTAGGTGAGTGACTGACCGAGTGACTGAGTGACTTGGTGATTGACTGGGTGAGTGGCTGGGTGAGTGACTGGGTGAATGAGTGACTGGGTGAGTGACTGGGTGAGTGACTGGGTGAGTGGCTGGGTGAGTGACTGGGTGAATGAGTGACTGGGTGAGTGACTGGGTGAGTGACTGGGTGAGTGGCTGGGTGAGTGACTGGGTGAATGAGTGACTGGGTGAGTGACTGAGTGAGTGACTGGGTGAGTGACTGGGTGAGTGACTTGGTGAGTGGCTGACTGGGTGAGTGGCTGGGTGAGTGACTGGGTGAGTGAGTGACTGAGTGAGTGACTGAGTGAGTGTCTGGGTGAGTGGCTGGGTGAGTGACTTGGTGAGTGACTGAGTGACTGACTGGGTGTGTGACTGACTGAGTGACTGGGTGAGTGAGTGGCTGGATGAGTGACTGAGTGAGTGACTGGGTGAGTGACTGAGTGAGTGACTGAGTGAGTGACTGGGTGAGTGGCTGGGTGAGTGACTGGGTGAATGAGTGACTGGGTGAGTGACTGAGTGAGTGACTGGGTGAGTGACTTGGTGAGTGGCTGACTGGGTGAGTGGCTGGGTGAGTGACTGGGTGAGTGAGTGACTGAGTGAGTGACTGAGTGAGTGTCTGGGTGAGTGGCTGGGTGAGTGACTTGGTGAGTGACTGAGTGACTGACTGGGTGTGTGACTGACTGAGTGACTGGGTGAGTGAGTGGCTGGATGAGTGACTGAGTGAGTGACTGGGTGAGTGACTGAGTGAGTGACTGAGTGAGTGACTGGGTGAGTGGCTGGGTGAGTGACTGGGTGAGTGACTGGGTGAGTGACTTGGTGAGTGGCTGAGTGGGTGAGTGGCTGGGTGAGTGACTGACTGAGTGGCTGAGTGAGTGAGTGGCTGGGTGAGTGACTGACTGAGTGGCTGAGTGAGTGAGTGGCTGGGTGAGTGAC
>WFAB01003435.1:0-16291 GCA_018977245.1 Lethenteron camtschaticum | reverse complement strand
GTGAGAGTGAGTGTGTGTGTGAGTGAGTGTGTGCGTGAGTGTGTGTGTGAGTGAGTGTGTGAGTGAGTGTGTGTGTGTCAGTGAGTGAGAGTGAGTGAGGGTGTGCGTGAGTGTCTATGTGTGTCTATGTCTATATGTGTCTTTTTGTCTCTGTGTCTGCTGCAGTGGGAGTGGTGGGGAGGGAGGGGAGTGAGGCGAGGGAGTGAGGGGAGTGAGGGGTGATTGAGGGCAGGCGCTGTGGTCCCTGGGGGGGCGCCTACTGCTGGGCTGTGGGAGTGATGAGAGGGGCTAGGAGGGGGCTCAGGGGGGCAGGGAGGGAGGGAGGGGGGCAGCATACCGAACCCCCTACGATCAAAGCCATTAACGACTGTTAGAAAATAGCCCCCAGCCAGCAAGGCAGCAGCCATCGCCCCCTGCCCCCTCCACCCCAAAGACAGGCAGAGAGACCCCCAGGGAGTCAGTGCCTCACATTGACACACACACAGCCACACACACACAGCCACACACACACAGCCACACACAGACACACCACACACACCACACACACACACAGACAGACACAGACCACACACACACACACCACACACACACACACACACCACAAACACAGACACACACACACACCACACACACACACACCACACACACACAGCCACACACAGACACACACACACACACCACACACACACAGCCACACACAGACACACACACCACACACACACACCACACACACACACACAGACACAGACACACACACACCACACACACACCACACACACACACACCACACACACACACACCACACACACACACACCACACACAGACACACACACACACCACACACACACACACCACACACACCACACAGACAGACACAGACCACACACACACCACACACACACCACACACACACACAGACACACACACACACACAGACACACACCACACACCAGACACACACACACAGACACACACCACACACACACACACCACACACAGACACACACACACAGACACAAACCACACACACACACAGACAGACACAGACCACACACACACCACACACACACCACACACACACACCACACACACACACACACACCACACACCACACACACAGACAGACACACACCACACACACACACACCACACACACACCACACACACCACACACACACACAGACAGACACAGACACACACCACACACACAGACACACACAGACACACACCACACACACAGACACACACAGACACACACACACAGACACACACACACACACCACACACACACACAGACAGACACAGACACACACCACACACACAGACACACACAGACACACACACACAGACACACACACACACACCACACACACAGCCACACACACCACACACACACACCAGACACACACCACACACACACAGACACACACACACCACACACACAGACACACACACACCACACACACAGCACACACACACACAGCCACATACACACACCACACACACACACACCCCACACATACACACACAGCCACACACAGACACACACACCACACACACACACACCACACACCACACACTCACCACACACACACCACACACACACACACAGCACACAGCCACACACACCACACACACCACACACACCACACACACACCACACACACACCACACACACACCCAACACACAGCCAGACACACACAGACACACACACAGACACACACAGACACACACCACACACACACACACCACACACACCATACACACACACACACCACACACACACCCACACACACACAGCACACATCCACACACACCACACACACACACCACACACACACACACCACACACACACCACACACACACCACACACACCACACACACATAACACACACACACCACACCAGACACACACACACAGCACACACACACGTGACCTCACACACACACCACACACACACCCCACACACACACCACACACACACACAGCCACACACCACACACACACAGACACACACCACACACACACAGACACACACCACACACACACACACCACACACACCATACACACACACACACCACACACACACCATACACACACACACACCACACACACAGCACACACGTGACCACACACACACGTGACCACACACACAGCCACACACACCACACACACCACAAACACACACCACACACACACCACACACACACACCACAGCACACACACCACACACACAGCACACACGTGACCACACACACACCACACACACACACCACACACACACACCACACACACACAGCCACACACCACACATACACCACACACACACACGTGACCTCACACACGTGACCCCACACACACACGTGACCACACACACGTGACCTCACACACACGTGACCACACACACGTGACCTCACACACGCCTTAACACAAAGATCTCCCTTATACTGTTAGAGGTCAACTCCCGTTCGCGAGCACCTATGAAGTGGATGGGTGGCTGGCACCACGCCCGGCCGCCTTTGTCTCCCCAGTGGCGATGTCTACGGCACACACAGCAACACCGGGTGCTCATTTGAGGCCGAGTCTACCTAGGGGAAGGAGGCCCAGGACCGGTTCCAGCGCGAATCGAACCCCGGATTGGCAAGTTTTGTACCGCTGCGCTAAATCTCCCCCCCCGCCTCTCTACACGAACCCATAAAAGGGCCGTCCATAAATGACGTCACGTGATTTTGGACAATTTTTGACCCCCCCCCCTCGTTACACGACGTCACAAAAAGTCAGACCCCCCCCCCACCCCTCAAATATGACGTCACAAAGCTCTGCCCCCCCCACCCCCCCAAAACCATATTTTTATTTTGGAAATGAAACGTGCTTTAAATCGCTTTAAACTCTTGTCATTGTGGTGCGTATTTAATGTGGCGCTGCACTCCGATGTTGTAGGAGACAACGTTCATTACAAAGTCTATTTAATTAATTCTAGATTTGAAGCTTTCGTGACTGCAAGTATTCATATTCTTAGGTTTTTTCGGTTAAAGTCACGTAGGTAAAAATTTTTTATATAATAAAAGTAAAATAAAAGTAAAATAAAAATAAAATAAAAAATAAATAAAAATCACGACGTTTCGGAGGCAACACAAGCTTCCGAAACGTCGTGATTTTTATTGATTTTTTATTTTAATTTTATTTTACTTTTATTAATTTAAAATTTTTACCTACGTGACTTTACCGAACAAACCTAAGAATAGACTTCACTATTCTAGATTTGAAGCTTTCGTGACTGCAAGGATTCATATTCTTAGGTTTGTTTTCAGTAAAGTCACGTAGGTAAAAATTTTTATATAATAAAAGTAAAATAAAAGTAAAATAAAAATCACGACGTTTCGGAGGCAACACAAGCTTCCATCTTCAGGTGGAACCGTCACAGCACGATTGCTGTATCAAGTGAGAAAAATACCAAGAACACAGTCCTTGTAAATATACTGGTTGAGGGTGGGGTGGAGCCAAGGTAGGCCCTGGATATATTTTTTTTTATAATATCCTGAGCCTACCTTGGCTCCTTTTACCGAAAAAAACCTAAGAACAAGGTTTGTTTGTATCTCTCAAAAGTTCGTAAGTTGAATATCAGCAAGTAGAGGAACCTCCTTTGCCAGTAGCAAAATATGATAATTGTTTTTTTACCCTTTTATCTGGCAACACAACTGACACCTTTTTTTTTACAAGGAGTCATGTTTGCATTGACCACAATACCTACGGTCGGAATGCAAACAAAAAACACAACTCTGATAATGTATGCACTGTCCTTGAAGTTGATTGGTCCACACTCGAGACAGCTTTTCTTAGAGCCTAGTCTCACATGGTGTTGGACCAGATGACGCCAAAAGGCGCACAACTCAAAGACAATGCACCATCAGAGTATGAGAGCTCGGGGTGAAGCATTTACACCATTGGAACCTCATTTGCCAGTAAAAAATATGATAATTGGTGTTTTACCATTTTATCTGGCAACACAACTGACACCTTTCTTACGAGGAGTCATGTTTGCATAGACCACAATACCTGCGGTCGGAATGCAAACAAAAACAACTCTGATAATGTATGTACTGTCCTTGAAGTTGATTGGTCCACACACGAGACAGCTTTTCTTAGAGCCTAGTCTCACATGGTGTTGAACCAGATGACGCCAAAAAGATTGTGAAGGACGCTGCTACTGGGCAGTTGGAGGCAGTCGCCCTCCATCAACAACGGAGGGCAGAGGAGCGACGCTCACAACAACGAGCGGAGCGCCGGGCAGCTAAAACGCAGCGAGTTGGCACAGTGGGGGGCAGAGGTGGTGCAAATTCCAGACAACTCAGTCACAGTCAACCCATGGCACCTGGGTCTGTCCCGTGACCTCCTGTCAGCAGGGAGAGCCTTCAAAACTTCACGTGGCCTCAAAGTGCACATAGCCTGGCACAAGCGTCGCGGTGATGTCACCGCCACTTAGTGGCGAATGGCGGTTGTTGTGTATGTGTGTTAGTCTATGGGTGTGTATGTGAGTCTATGGGTCTCTGTGTGAGTCTATGGGTCTCTGTGTGGTGAGTCTATGGGTCTTTGTGTGAGTCTATGGGTCTCTGTGTGGTGAGTCTATGGGTATCTGTGTGGTGAGTCTATAGATCTATGTGTGAGTCTATAGGTATCTTTCTGAGTATATGGGTCTCTTTGTGAGTCTATGGATCTATGTGTGATTATATGGGTCTCTGTGCGAGTCTATGGGTCTCTGTGTGAGTCCATGATTGTCTGTGTGAGTCTATGGGTCTCTGTGCGAGTCAATGGGTCTCTGTGTGAGTCTATGGGTCTCTGTGTGAGTCTATGGATCTCTGTGCGAGTTAATGGGTCTCTGCGCGAGTCTATGGGTCTCTGTGTGAGTCTATGGGTCTCTGAGTCTATGGGTCTCTGTGTGAGTCTATGGGTCTCTGTGCGAGTCTATGGGTCTCTGTGTGAGTATATGGGTCTCTGAGTCTATGGGTCTCTGTGCGAGTCTATGGGTATCTGTGTGAGTCTATGGGTCTCTGTGTGAGTCTATGGGTCTCTGTGCGAGTCTATGGGTCTCTGTGCG
This sequence comes from Lethenteron camtschaticum, assembly GCA_018977245.1. NCBI lineage: Eukaryota > Metazoa > Chordata > Hyperoartia > Petromyzontiformes > Petromyzontidae > Lethenteron > Lethenteron camtschaticum. The sequence continues at coordinate 11,191 of WFAB01003435.1, read as the reverse complement.
AGTCTATGGGTCTCTGAGTCTATGGGTCTCTGTGCGAGTCTATGGGTCTCTGTGTGAATCAATGGGTCTCTGTGTGTGAGTCTATGGGTCTCTGTGTGAGTCTATGGGTCTCTGTGTGAGTCTATGGGTCTCTGTGTGAGTCTATGGGTCTCTGGTGGTCTATGGTCTCTGTGCGAGTCTCTGTGTGTGTGTAACGCTGTTATTGGGTCCACGATGCGCCGTCCCCATGCAGTTGCCGGCAATACCGACCACAGGCCAATAGGGGGCAACAGAGAGGCTGAGCCCCTATGCTGAGAGTCTCTCAGAGGTCGCAACCGGGTACCCGATACCCGTACCCTACCCGATACCCGGCTACCCGTACCCGGCCGGGTATGGGTACGGGTACCCGTTTGCGACCCTGGTGCGGCCGGGTATGGGTAGGCCGTGAGTCACCGGTGAATAACTTTTTTTTAATTAATTTTGATTTTAAAATTTTACCAACGTGACTTTACCGAAAAAACCTAAGAATATTGAATCCTTGCAGTCACGAAAGCTTCAAATCTAGAGTAACTGTTTGTCACTCATTTCCCAACGTCTTGTCTCTTCTCACAATTCAAGTTCCTAGAATCAACCCACCCGCGCCTGCAACGTGGCTTCATCCCAGAGGTCGCAATCGGGTACCCGATACCCGTACCCTACCCGTACCCGGCCAGTGACAGTGACGGTTTTGATGGTGATGGTGGTGACGGCGGTGACGGTGGCGGTGATGGTGGTGGCGGTGGCGGTGATGGTGATTGTGGTGGCGGTGGCGGTGATGGTGGTGGCGGTGATGGTGGTGGCGGTGGCGGTGATGGTGATGGTGGTGGCGATGGTGATGGTGGTGGCGATGGTGATGGTGGTGGCGGTGGCGGTGATGATGGTGGCGGTGGCGGTGATGGTGATGGTGGTGGCGATGGTAATGGTGATGGTGGTGGCGGTGATGGTGATGGTGGTGGCGGTGATGGTGGTGGCGGTGGCGGTAGTGACGGCGGTGACGGTGACGGTGGCGGTGACATTTCACCCGCTATGGCTGCCGTGTACAGCGGTAACAACGTTGGGCCCAGCCGAGGCATCTTCTCTCATCATCGCTCTCCACATCTCCACATCTCCCACTCTTCCACCTCTCTCTCTCATCTCCTCCTATCCCTCATCTCCTCCGCTCCCTCCGCTCCCTCTCCGCTCCCTCTCCGCCTCTCCCGTGTTGCTCCTCCTCTAAGTGTTTGTTCTTTGAGCCCCCCCCCCGCCACTCTCCCTCTTTCTCCGTGGGGGTCTCCACCCCCACCCATCACCCCCCCCACCCATCACCCCCCCCAATCACCCCCCCACCCATCACCCCCCCCCCACCCATCACCCCCCCCATCACCCCAGGAGGTCGCAACCTCTGACCCGGCCGCGTCTCGTTAGCCGGGCCTCCAGCCGCGCAAACACATCGCGTAACCACTAGCACCACCACAAACACCACTAACACCACCACCACTACCACCACTACCATCACTTCTAACAACCACCACTACCACCACTAACACCACCAACACCACTACCACCACTACCATCACTTCTAACACAACCACCACTACCGCCACCACCACCACCAACACCACCAACACCACTACAACCACCACTACCATCACTTCTAACACAACCACCAGTACACACACCCCCACTACCAGCACTACCACCACTTCTAGCACAACCACCACTACACCCACCACCACTACCACAACCACTACCACCACAACCACTACCAACAATAACAACCGCCATTCTCCACTAAGTGGCAGTGATGTCACCACGACGCTTGTGCCAGGCTATGTGCACCTTGAGGCCACGTGAAGTGTCGAATGCCAGCTGGCAGGAGGTCACGGGGCAGACCCAGGTTGCACGGGTCGACTGACTGAGATGACTGAGATGACAGGCCGATGCACCACCTGTGCCCCCTACTGTGCCAACTTGCTGTGTTTTAACTGCCCGGCACTCCGCTCGTTGTTGTGAGCGTCGCTCCTCCGCCCTCCGTTGTTGTTGGAGGGCGACTGCCTCCAACTGCCCAGTAGCGTCCTTCATGAGCCTCATCCACAGAGGCCGATCTTGACACCGCTGGTACCAGTCATCGGCCACTCAGCTCCACATCCTCCTGTACCACATCACTCCATCTCTTCTCTAGCCCGTGCCGTGCCCATTTAGCCCCCTCTATTCTGTTGAACAAAAGCTATTTAGGCATGCGGTGGCTGGGCATGCGGGCTACATGACCCAGCCAACGCAGCCTTGCCTTCCGAAGTAGCTTACCAATGGGACTTTGACCAGATCTTTAAAAAAAATTGAGCTCCTCACACAATCCAGCCTGGTTAAACCCAGAATTGATCGTAGGCAGGCCAGCCTAAATGTTTATAAATAGCAAAGATATTCCATTAGGAGTGTGTCCACGTTTCGCAAGCGTAGAGAAGGGAGGGAATGACCGTGGCCGAGAAGACCTGAAGCTTTGTACGGAGCGACAGACCAGGTAGCTTCCACACAGCGTTACGCAACCGATGAAAAGATAATGCCGCTCGACTGATTCGGAGTGAGACCTCTGCTGTCAAACCGGAGCTGGTCATAAGCACACTGCCCAGGTATGGGAAACTCTCCACTCTCTCCACAACTGCCCCATCGCCAATGGGGAGTTGAGGGGTTGGAGTGTCTGATGGTCCCAAAATACCCAGGCAGGTGCTTAGTCTTGGTGGGGCTGATGGTAAGGCCACACCTCTTGGTGGAAAGCTCCAGGTTCAGCAGCAACACATTCAACTCCTCCTCTGAGTGAGCAGCAATCACCAGATCATCTGCATACATAACGTGGTTGACCAATAGGGAGCCATCCCTTGACCGCACCCGGGCATCGATCAGCCTCCCATTGTATCTGCACCAGACGGAAATAAATTCCTCCGGTACAGCCACGGAAGGCTTCACGATCCACTACTACCATGACCACTGCCACTACCACTGCTACCACTAGCACCACCACCACCACTAGCACCACCACCACCACTACCGCCACCATTACCACCTACCAATGTCACCACAACCACCACTACAATCACCATCACTGCCACTGCCACCACCACCACCACCGTCGCCACCACCAGGTTGCTTACTCTATCCTCCATCATCCTGCCCGAGAAACACATCTACACCACTCCTCACTCTGTTTGACTCAGCACAAACGGGTTTTGATTTCTTACCCGTACCCGTACCCGGCCGCACCAGGGTCGCAAACGGGTACCCGTACCCGTACCAGGCCGTACCCTACCCGTACCCTACTCGTACCCGGCCGGGTACGGGTGGTGGTGGTGGTGGTGGATTGGGTAGTGGATTGAGTGGTGGTGGTGGTGGTAGTGGTGGTAGTGGTGGTGGTGGTGGCAGTGGATTGAGTGGTGGTAGTGGTGGTGGTAGTGGGTATGGTAGTTTGAGTGGTGGTGGTAGTTTGAGTGGTGGTTGTGGTAGTGGTGGTAGTGGATTGAGTGGTGGTGGTGGTTGTGGTGGTAGTGGGTATGGTAGTTTGAGTGGTGGTGGTAGTTTGAGTGGTGGTTGTGGTAGTGGTGGTAGCGGATTTAGTGATGGTGGTGGTGGTAGTGGGTATGGTAGTTTGAGTGGTGGTGGCGGTAGTGGATTGGGTGGTAGTGGTGGTGGTTGTGGTGGTAGTGGTGGTAGTGGTGTTAGTGGATTGGGTAGTGGATTGGGTAGTGAATTGAGTGGTGGTGGTGGTAGTGGATTGGGTAGTGGATTGGGTAGTGGATTGAGTGGTGGTGGTGGTGGTGGTAGTGGTGGTGGTGGTAGTGGTGGTGGTGGTAGTGGTGGTGGTGGTAGTGGTGGTGGTGGTAGTGGTGGTGGTGGTAGTGGTGGTGGTAGTGGTGGTGGAGGCTGCCGCGTGTTTCTCAGCGCAAGCAGCAGCAGCAGCAGTGTGAACATGAAAGGCAATGATAATGACGAGCTTAATAATCCATAAACGTCACATTTACTTTAAATTAAGCGAGAGCCGGAGCTCTCCGAAGAGCGCAGCCTGGCGGCTCACAGCACAGCGACACGCGCAGCCTCCTAAACACCAACACCACCGTCACCACCATCACCACCACTACCACCACTACCACTACCACCATCATCACCACTATCACCATCACCACCACTACCACCATCACTACCACTACCATCACCACTACCATCACCACCACCACTACCACTACCATCACCACTACCACCGTCACAATCACCGTCACCACCATCACCACTACCACCACTACCACCATCACCACTACCATCACCACCACCACCATCGTCACCACCATCACCACTACCACCACTACCACCATCACCACCACCATCACCACCACTATCACCACTATCACCACCACCACTACCATCATCACCATCACCACCATCACCACTACCACCATCACCACCACTACCACCACCACTACCATCATCACCACCACCACCACCATCGTCACCATCACCACCACTACCACTACCATCGTCACCACTATCACCACTACTACCACCACCACCATCACCACCACCATCACCACTAACCACCACCATCACTACCACCATCGTCACCACCACCACTACCACCACCATCGTCACCACCACCACTACCACCACCATCACTACCACCACTACCACTACCATCATCACCACCACCACCACCATCATCACCACCACCACTACCACCATCACCACCACCACCACCAGTCACCATCACCACCACCATCGTCACCACTATCACCACTACTATCACCACCACCATCACCACCACCATCACCACCATCACCACCACCACCACCACCATCACCACCACCATCACCACCACCACCATCACCACCATCACCACTACCACCATCACCACCACTACCACCACGACCACTACCATCACCACTACTACCACTACCAGTGGTCAACACACTTTTTCTGGCATAAGGTATTACAACGGGTTTAAGGTAATTTTGGGGTGCTGATTCCAAATCTGGCATCAGTTTTTGTCTATCACATCAGGTTTTTGAGATTTCAAATATTGCATTTTCAATAAAAACTGCAGAAGAAAAATATTAAATAAATGTGGATATCTACATAAAATGATATTATAAACACACTATCCTAAAAATACAGCACCATATTTTAACACTAAAGCAGTCACTGACTCGCAACAACTTGCAATCATAAGTGACAGAGTTAATTTCGGGTAAAATCAATGAAAATGGGGTATGCCGATAGCATAAAAATGAGATGTGATGGAGCAAATCTGAGATCAGATTTGGAATCAGTACCCTGAAATTAGTCTAGAACAGCTGCAAAAGTCCAGGCAAGAATTTTTTTGTTTTTGTTGACCAGTGTAATTAATGTCGTTTTTTTTTTTAATCCTTTATATTAAGTTCACTTGCTTGCTTGCTTAGGACCGTGCAAATCTTTCGGTCGTTTTTTAACCCACTTCCCGTGATCCAATCGAGCTGACATTTTGCACACAGACTCGTTGTGCGAGACAATTAATGTTCGTGAAAATTTTTTTCCAAAAATTTACACTGTTTAGGGAAAACAAATTTAATATTTAATTACCAATTGCTTAATGCTGCCAGACAATCATCTGACCCATAGGTGGCAGCCATCTCAAGCCAGAGGACGAGAGGACTCTAGCCGCCCCGATGCCACGCATATAAAGGATTTATAGTGAAAAACTTTGTTTTTACGGGATTACTTGTTTCCCGGTGAAGTCACTGAATTAAATGACGACGTTTCAGAAGCAACACAAGCATCCGTCGTCAGGTGCGACTGCACCAGCAAACATTACTGTAGCACATGAAGCGAGCTACTGAGAGACACGTGTTTATATAAATACATATCCTGGCAGTCACGAAAACTTCAAATCTAGAATGTTGCTTTTTAAATCCTTTATATTAAGTTCGCTTGCTTGCTTGCTTGCGTGCTTGCGTGCTTGCTTGCTTGCTTACGACCGTGCAAATCTTTAGATCGTTTTTTAACCCACTTCCGTGATCCAATCGAGCTGACGTTTTGCACACAGACTCGTTGTGCAAGACAATTATTGTTCGTGAAAATTTTTTCCCAAAATTTTACACTGTTTAGGGAAAACAAATTTAATATTTAATTACCAATTGCTTAATGGTGGCAGACAATCATCTGGCCCATAGGTGGCAGCCATCTCAAGCCAGAGGACGAGAGGACTCTAGCCACCCCGATGCCACGCATATAAAGGATTTATAGTGAAAAACTTTGTTTTTACGGGATTACTTGTTTCCCGGTGAAGTCACTGAATTAAATGACGACGTTTCAGAAGCAACACAAGCATCCGTCGTCAGGTGTGACTGCTCCAGCAAACATTACTGTAGCACATGAAGAGAGCTACTGAGAGACACGTGTTTATATAAATACATATCCTTGCAGTCGCGAAAACTTCAGATCTAGAATGTTGCTTTTTAAATCCTTTATATTAAGTTCGCTTGCTTGCGTGCTTGCGTGCTTGCTTGCTTGCTTAGGACCGTGCAAATCTTTCGGTCGTTTTTTTAACCCACTTCCCGTGATCCAATCGAGCTGACATTTTGCACACAGACTCGTTGTGCGAGACAATTATTGTTCGTGAAAAAATTTTCCCAAAATTTTACACTGTTTAGGGAAAACAAATTAAATATTTAATTACCAATTGCTTAATGGTGCAATGCAATCATCTGACCCATAGGTGGCAGCCATCTCAAGCCAGAGGACGAGAGGACTCTAGCCGCCACGCATATAAAGGATTTATAGTGCAAAACTTTGTTTTTACGGGTTATACTTTTTTGTTCACATTTTTGACTCGAAAGCAATTCACGTGAACGTGATTCTTTGCAAAAAGGTTTCAGTTTTGTCGCCAGAAACAAAGGGCTAAATGCAAACCATTATTACAGTTTTAATTCACACATCTGATTCACCCAGAATCTCCGTGCCGCGCTTAGACCACGTGTACGCAGCGGACCCAGAGCTAGGGAAGGCCGCAGTGGTGTCAACGTAGTGTAGTGTATAGTGTAGTGTATAGTGTAGTGTATAGTGTAGTTTAGTAGTGTATAGTGTAGTGTATAGTGTAGTAGTGTATAGTGTAGTGTATAGTGTAGTGTATAGTGTAGTGTATAGTGTAGTTTAGTAGTGTATAGTGTAGTGTATAGTGTAGTGTATAGTGTAGTGTAGTGTATAGTGTAGTGTATAGTGTAGTGTATAGTGTAGTGTATAGTGTAGTGTATAGTGTAGTTTAGTAGTGTATAGTGTAGTGTATAGTGTAGTGTATAGTGTAGTGTAGTGTATAGTGTAGTGTATAGTGTAGTGTATAGTGTAGTGTATAGTGTAGTTTAGTAGTGTATAGTGTAGTGTATAGTGTAGTGTATAGTGTAGTGTAGTGTATAGTGTAGTTTAGTAGTGTATAGTGTAGTGTATAGTGTAGTAGTGTATAGTGTAGTGTATATTGTAATGTAGAGTGTAGTGTACAGTGTAGTGTAGTAGTGTATAGTGTAGTGTAGTAGTGTAGTGTATAGTGTAGTGTATAGTGTAGTGTAGTAGTGTATAGTGTAGTGTAGTGTATAGTGTAGTGTATAGTGTAGTGGTGTAGTGTATAGTGTAGTAGTGTATAGTGTAGTGTATAGTGTAGTAGTGTAGTGTATAGTGTAGTGTAAAGTGTAGTGTATAGTGTATTAATGTATAGTGTAGTGTATAGTGTAGTGTATAGTGTAGTAGTGTAGTGTATAGTGTAGTGTATAGGGTAGTGTATAGTGTAGTGTATAGTGTAGTAGTGTATAGTGTAGTGTATAGTGTAGTGTAAAGTATAGTGTATAGTATAGTAGTGTATAGTGTAGTAGTGTGTAGTGTATAGTGTAGTAGTGTATAGTGTAGTAGTGTATAGTGTAGTAGTGTAGTGTAGTAGTGTATAGTATAGTGTATAGTATAGTGTATAGTGTAGTGTATAGTATAGTGTATAGTATAGTGTAGTGTATTGTGTAGTGTATAGTATAGTGTATAGTGTAGTAGTGTATAGTATAGTGTATTAGTGTATAGTGTAGTGTATAGTGTAGTGTATAGTGTAGTGTATAGTGTAGTGTATAGTGTAGTAGTGCTAGAGTCTGTCTCCAGGGAAAGAGAGCTGTGTACCGCCCTACTCAACACACTGCTACCGTGATCCTCACCAGGACTGAGAAACGAACTAACGAAGGAACGAGACAAGATAACACGCAGGATAGGCAAACTCCAAATATACAGCAGCAGCCATCATGGGTCGGGATCGAACGCACTAACCTCCTGTGTACCAGGCGAGGTAGTCAACATCTCCCAGCCACCGTGATGATGATGAGAGAGAGAGATCGAACCCACGACCTCCTGCATACCAGGCGAGGTAGTTAACATCTCCCAGCCACCGTGATGATGATAATGAGAGAGAGAGACGCAGACTTCAAATATACAGCAGCAGGCATCGTCAGGGTCGGGATCGAACCCACGACCTCCTGCATACCAGGCGAGGACGTCAACATCTCCCAGCCACAGTGATGAGGATGAGAGAGAGATCGAACGCACGACCTCCTGTGTACCAGGCGAGGTAGTCAACATCTCCCAGCCACCGTGATGATGATGATGAGAGATCGAACCCACGACCTCTTGCGTACCAAGCGAGGTAGTCAACATCTCCCAGCCACCGTGATGATGATGAGAGAGAGATCGAACCCACGACCTCCTGTATACCAGGAGAGGTAGTCAACATCTCTCATCCACCGTGATGATGATGAGAGAGAGATCGAACACACGACCTCCTGTGTACCAGGCGAGGTAGTCAACATCTCCCAGCCACCGTGATGATGATGATGAGAGATCGAACCCACGACCTCCTGCGTACCAGGCGAGGTAGTCAACATCTCCCAGCCACCGTGATGATGATGAGAGAAAGATCGAACCCACGACCTCCTGCGTACCAGGCGAGGTAGTCAACATCTCCCAGCCACCGTGATGATGATGAGAGAGAGAGATCGAAACCACCACCTCCTGTATACCAGGCGAGGTAGTCAACATCTCCCAGCCACCGTGATGATGATAGAGAGAGATCGAACCCACGACCTCCTGCGTACCAGGCGAGGTAGTCAACATCTCCCAGCCACCGTGATGATGATGAGAGAGAGAGAGAGAGATCGAACCCACGACCTCCCATGTACCAGGCGAGGTAGTCAATATCTCCCAGCTACCGTGATGATGATGAGAGAGAGATCGAACCCACGACCTCCTGTATACCAGGCGAGGTAGTCAACATCTCCCAGCCACCGTGATGATGATAGAGAGAGATCGAACCCACGACCTCCTGCGTACCAGGCGAGGTAGTCAACATCTCCCAGGTACCGTGATGATGATGAGAGAGAGATCGAACCCACGACCTCCTGTGTACCAGGCGAGGTAGTCAACATCTCCCAGCCACCGTGATGATGATGAGAGAGAGATCGAACCCACGACCTCCTGCATACCAGGCGAGGTAGTCAACATCTCCCAGCCACCCAACCGGCAGCATCGCGATGGCTGTTCCGGTCACAACCTCGGCAATGACGTCACCGAAGCCGCCCTCTTTGAGACTGCCGTGACAACTGCCAACGTCATCACTGGACAGGTGTTCGTGTTGGCAGGTAAACAGGTGGGCAGGTGGACAGGTGGACAGGTGGGTCGGTGAACAGGTGGGCAGGTGGACAGGTGGGCAGGTGGGTAGATGGGTAGGTGAACAGGTGGACAGGTGGGCAGGTGAGCAGGTGGGCAGGTGGGTAGGTGAACAGGTGGACAGATGGGCAGGTGGGTAGGTGGGTAGGTGGATAGGTGGACAGGTGGGCAGGTGGGCAGGTGGACAGGTGGGCAGGTGGGCAGGTGGACAGGTGGGCAGGTGGGTAGGTGGGCAGGTGGACAGGTGGGCAGGTGGGCAGGTGGGCAGGTGGGTAGGTGGGCAGGTGGGTAGGTGGGCAGGTGGGTAGGTGGGCAGGTGGGTAGGTGGGTAGGTGGACTGGTGGGTAGGTGGGTAGGTCGGCAGGTGGTCAGGTGAACAGGTGGGTAGGTGGACAGGTGGTTAGGTGGGTAGGTGGGCAGGTGGGTAGGTGGGTAGGTGGGCAGGTGGGTAAGTGGGTAGGTGGGTAGGTGGGAAGGTGGGAAGGTGGGTAGGTGGACAGGTGGACAGGTGGACAGGTGGGAACAAAGGAGAGGATGCTGCATATCGATACACGCACACCACAAAGACAAAGATCCCCCGTGTAGCCTTAACATACTATAGGGGCAAGTGCTGTTAGCGAGTAGCACCTATGAAGGCCAATACCACGCCTAGCCACCTTTGGGGAGTTCTGGACCGTGTACTCAAAGTAGCCATCGCAGCTGCCTTGAGTCACAGTCCTTAACCTCGCCCATTTCCCCTCGACATCAGGATGAGTGGGGGACGATGCCAACCCCAGCCGCAAGCGATGATGACATTCTCACTTGCAACTTTCAAAAGCTAGCTGAGACCATGCTGCTAGGGGTTTGAATGGGGTCCTGGGTGTACACCCACCACCGGAGTGGAAGAATGGCAGGCGCATCTTATAGATGACAAGTCGATGGTCAGAGGGCAGATCAGCTCCACGGTAGGTCCTCGTGTCAAGGACATGGGCTCTCATCCGCTGGTCCATCACTATGTAGTCCAGCAGATGTTCTTGCTTGGACCAGGCATGCATCCATGATGTTGTGTGGATGCGCCGATACCGAAACAGCGTGTTGGTAATTACAAGCCCATGGGCTGTACAAAAATCTAGCAGCCTCCTACCGTTGTTATTGAGCTGATCTGGCCCATGCCCTCCAATCACTCCAGACCAGGTGCCAGCATCATGACCAACTCAGGCATTGAAGTCACCCAGCAAGATGACTCTATCCCGAGTGGCCACTTTAGCCAGCACCTGTGACAGGAGGTCATAGAAGGCATCTGGCTCATCGGCTTTGCCTGAATCCCTCCACGGATATTTATCTTCAGTGGGGGCATAAGTAGCCACGACCACCACTCCTCGCCTCCGGTTGATGGGAAAGTGAGCCAAAAGTAGCCTGGGGCTTACAGCTTCCCACACCTCACCGCCACGCTCCCACGTCCCCTTCATTATTTTGTTCAGAAGAAGAGCCACTCTCTGTTGTTTGGCAGTCT
>WFAB01003434.1:10000-16300 GCA_018977245.1 Lethenteron camtschaticum | reverse complement strand
CCTCTCTCTCCCTATCTCTACCCCCCCTCTCTCCCCCTATCTCTACCCCCCTCTCTCCCCCTATCTCTACCCCCCTCTCTCTCCCCATCTCTACCCCCCTCTCTCCCCCTATCTCTACCCCCCTCTCTCTCTCCCTATCTCTACCCCCCCTCTCTCTCCCCATCTCTACCCCCTCTCCTCCCCTATCTCTACCCCCCNTCTCTCCCCCTATCTCTACCCCCTCTCTCTCCCCTATCTCCACCCCCTCTCTCTCCCCTATCTCTACCCCCCCTCTCTCCCTATCTCTACCCCCCTCTCTCCCCCTATCTCTACCCCATCTCTCTCCCTCTCTATCCCCCCCTCTCTCCCCCTATCTCTACCCCCCTCTCTCTCCCTATCTCTACCCCCCCCCTCTCTCCCCTCTCTCTACCCCCCCCCTCTCTCCCCCCATCTCTACCCCCCTCTCTCTCCCCCTATCTCTACCCCCCCTCTCTCCCCCTCTCTCTACCCCCCCTCTCCCCCCCTATCTCTACCCCCTCTCTCTCTCCCTATCTCTACCCCCTTCCTCCCCCCATCGTCTACTCCGACACTGGCTGTGACTGGCTGCTCTGCCGTGCCGTGTCACACCGCCCGCCTCTCCTCGCTGCTGCCTCGCAACTCTCGTCCCCCTGCCCACTCACCACTTGGGAAGCCTCTTCCTCCTCCTCCTGCTCAGCAGCGGGCTTGGAGGCTTGCCCCCCCCCCCTCCTTTATTCTCAAACTGATGAAGACCGCCGCTTGCGTTGCCATCGAAACGTCGTGAGGTTTTTTTTCCCTTAAAATTGTACTTTCATTTTGATTTCCTATCTACGTGACTTTACCGAAAGAAACAAAACTGTGGTGGTGGTGATGGTGTCTGTGGTGGTGACTGTGGTGGTGGTGACTGTGGTGGTGGTGACTGTGGTGGTGGTTAGTGTGGTGGTTAGTGTGGTGGTGGTGACTGTGGTGGTGGTGGTGGTGACTGTGGTGGTGGTGGTGGTGACTGTGGTGGTGGTGACTGTGGTGGTGACTGTGGTGGTGGTGACTGTGGTGGTGGTGGTTGTGGTGGTGACTGTGGTGGTGGTGGTGATTGTGGTGGTGGTGACTGTGGTGGTGGTNACTGTGGTGGTGGTGGTGGTGGTGACTGTGGTGGTGATGGTGGTGACGGTGGTGGTGGTGGTGGTGGTGACTGTGGTGGTGGTGGTGACGGTGGTGACTGTGGTGGTGATTGTGGTTGTGGTGGTTGTGGTGGTGACTGTGGTGGTGGTGATGGTGGTGGTGACTGTGGTTGGTGGTGACTGTGGTGGTGACTGTGGTGGTGGTGATTGTGGTGGTGACTGTGGTTGGTGGTGACTGTGGTGGTGATTGTGGTGGTGGTGACTGTGGTGGTGACTGTGGTGGTGGTGGTGACTGTGGTGGTGGTGATTGTGGTGGTGGTGACTGTGGTGGTGACTGTGGTGGTGGTGACTGTGGTGGTGACTGTGGTGGTGACTGTGGTGGTGGTGACTGTGGTGGTGGTGATGGTAGTGACTGTGGTGGTGGTGACTGTGGTGGTGGTGATGGTGACTGTGGTGGTGGTGACTGTGGTGGTGGTGACTGTGGTGGTGGTGACTGTGGTGGTGGTGACTGTGGTGGTGACTGATGGTGGTGACTGTGGTGGTGGTGACTGTGGTGGTGGTGGTGGTGTGGGTGGTGGTGACTGTGGTGACTGTGGTGGTGGTGACTGTGGTGGTGACTGTGGTGGTGGTGACTGTGGCGGTGGTGGTGACTGTGGTGATGACTGTGGTGGTGGTGACTGTGGTGGTGGTGACTGTGGTGGTGGTGGTGACTGTGGTGATGACTGTGGTGGTGGTGACTGTGGTGGTGGTGACTGTGGTGGTGACTGTGGTGGTGACTGTGGTGACTGTGGTGACTGTGGTGGTGGTGGTGGTGGTGGTGACTGTGGTGGTGGTGACTGTGGTGGTGACTGTGGTGGTGACTGTGGTGGTGACTGTGGTGGTGGTGGTGGTGACTGTGTGTGGTGGTGACTGTGGTGGTGACTGTGGTGGTGGTGACTGTGTTGGTGGTGACTGTGGTGGTGGTGACTGTGGTGGTGACTGTGGTGGTGACTGTGGTGGTGGTGACTGTGGTGGTGACTGTGGTGGTGGTGACTGTGGTGACTGTGGTGGTGGTGACTGTGGTGGTGGTGACTGTGGTGGTGATGGTGGTGATGGTGGTGGTGACTGTGGTGGTGGTGGTGACTGTGGTGGTGGTGACTGTGGTGGAGGCGTGCGTGCGTGCGAGCGAGACCACTCTTCGATCTGCCAATGATCGTCGGAATCGTGAAATTTAATAATCGTGAAAAATGCAATCACCGGCACGACGGCCGACTGCGATCACAACAAAAACACCTCCCCACAGAGTTCACGGCAAGGTGTGGGAGGGGAAGGGGGGGGCGCACAAACACAACTCATAATCTCGCATGCGGCATCGAATGTGATACAGCGAGTGGTGTGTGTGTGGTGTGGGTGGTGCGTGGTGTGTGTGTGGTGTGTGTGGTATGTGTGGTGTGGTGTGTGTGGTGTGGGTGGTGTGGGTGTATGGGTGGTGTGATGTGTGTGATGTGTGTGATGTGTGTGGTGTTGTGTGTGGCTGTATGGGTGGTGTGGGTGTGTGTGGCTGTATGGGTGGTGTGTGCTGTGGGTGTGTTGGGAATGTATGTGTGGGGTGTGTTGTGTGTGTGTGGTGCGTGTGCGGCTTGTGTGGTTTGTGTGGTGCTTTTGCTGCGTGTAGTGTGTGTGGTATGTGTGTGTGGTGTGGTGTGTGGCTGTATGGATGGTGTGAGTGTGTGTGGTGTGTGTGGTGTGTGTGCTGTGGCTGTATGGGTGGTGTGGGTGTGTGTGGTGTGGTGTGTGTGTGTGGTGTGGCTGTATGTGTGGTGTGGGTGTGTGTGGTGTGGCTGTATGTGTGGTGTGGGTGTGTGTGTGTGGTGTGTGTGTGTTGTGTCTGTGTGGTGTGTGTGGTGTGGTGTGTGGCTGTATGGGTGGTGTGTGTGGTGTGTGGCTGTATGGGTGGTGCGAGTGTGTGTGCTGTGTGTGGTGTGTGTGGTGTGTGTGCTGTATGTGGTGTATGTGGTGTGTGTGCTGTGTGTGTGGTGTGTGTGGTGTGCTGTGTGTGTGTGTGTGCTGTGTGTGCTGTGTGTGGTGTGTGTGGTGTGTGCTGTGTGTGGTGTGGCTGTATGGGTGGTGTACGTCGACTCAAAGCCTCAAATGTGTACCTGGTGTGGCGTTGGCCACCCACCACCCACTCTTCACAGACTGCTGCTACTCGCTAACAGCACTTGCCCAAACCACCTGTGCAGGCTACACGGGGGATCTTTGTCTTTGTGTGGGTATGGGAAGCTCTACAAAAGCCGGCGACCCGGGCCTCCTGCCCCCAAGGTGGACGCAACCACTAGGGAGACAAAGGCGGCCGGGCGTGGTGCTGGTCTTCAATAGGCACTCACTCACAGCGCTTTGCCCCCAATAGTCTGTTAAGAGGCGACACGCGTGTTTGGATGTGGATCAACAATGGAATGGTAACAGCAGCGGCTACAACGGAGGTACAGAATTATAACACTTCAGATTGAAAGCTTTCGTGACTTGCAGGGATTGATCTTCTTGGTTCTTTGGGTAAAGTCATCACGTAGAAGGGAAGTAATAAAATGATAAAACATAATGAAATAATTCTCAGAAAGAGACTTGTTTTATTTTGTTTTATTTTTATTATTTTATTACTTCCCTTCTACGTGACTTTACCGAAAGAACCAAGAAGATGAATCATAACACTGCAGCTATTCTAGACTAATTTCAGGGTGCCGATTCCAAATCTGATCTCAGATTTGCTCTATCACATCTCATTTTATGCTATCGGCATACCCATTTTCATTGATTTTACCCGAAATTAACTCTGTCACTTATGATTGCAAGTTGTTGCGAGTCAGTGACTGCTTTAGTGTTAAAATACGGTGCTGTATTTTTAGGATAGTGTGTTTATAATATCATTTTATGTAGATATCCACATTTATTTTAGATTTTTCTTCCGCAGTTTTTATTGAAAATGCAAGATTTGATATCTCAAAAACCTGATGTGATAGACAAAACTGATGCCAGATTTGAATCAGCACCCCAAAATTATACCTTGGAACCTTATGCCAGAAAAAGTGTGTTGACCAGCGTAAAATACGACCGGGTGTTCTAACATTTTAGTGTTTTTAANACGTTAAGAGTTTGCAACAACGACGACAAGTCGGTGAGACTCTTTGGAGGTTTTGAAGTCATCGAACTTCGCATTTGTTATCGTGTCACTGTGTATTAGTAGCCGTTATTTTGATTTTTTTACGTAAAAAACGAAGTTCACGTGTCACATCTTTGTTGTTGAAGCACCTGCATGAGGCTTTTGGGGGTAAACGCCCGCTGACGATTTGTATTTTAGTTGCGATTCACAAATGGGTTTGAGGCCGTTAGCACACACCACCACCAACACCACTACACCAACAACACCACCAACACCACACCAACACCACCACCATCACACCACTACACCAACACTACTACCACCCGACCACCACCAACACACCACCACCACCACCACAACACCACCACCACCACCACCACCACCACACCACTACCACTACTACCACCCNACCACCACCACCNACACACCACCACACCACCACAACCACCACCAACACCACTCCACCAACACCACCACCACCACTCCCACCACCACTACCACCACCACCACCACCACCACCACCACTACACCAACAACACCACCAACACCACACCACTCCACCACCACTACCACCACACCAACACCACCACTACCACCACACCGCCCCACCACCACCACCACCACACCGCCCCACCACCACCACCACCACCACCACTACACCAACACAACACCACCACTACTACCACCCGACCACCACCACACCACCACCACCACACCGCCCCACCAACACCACTCCACCAACACCACACCACCAACAGCACACCACCACCACCAACACCACCACCAACACAACCACACCAACACATCAAAGCAAGCGTGACAATAAAAAAAACACACAAAAACATCTGAACTGATGATCAAGTAGAACAGGAGGGATGGAGGGGAATGTGCAACAAGGATGGTGGTTTCTCAAAACTCCGCGCCGCATAAAGACAAATGTCCCCCGTGTGGCCTGGAACACGACTGTAGGGGACAAGTGCTGTGAGTAGCGAGTAGCAGCAGTAGCTATGAAGGCTACCGGCACTGTGGCACACGAGGGGGTGGGTGGCTACCAGCAGCACCACGCCGGCCGTCTTTGTCAGTGGCGATGTTCACTACACACACACAGCAACCGGGTTACTCATTGAGGCCGAGTCGACCTAGGGAGGCCCAGGACCGGTTCAGAGAATCGGGCCGAAGGACTGGAATGTGAGCGGAGTGGAAGTGAACAGATTGGAACGTTTTGCGTGGGGGAGGTGATGGGGGGTGATGGGGGGGGTGATGGTGAGTGATGGGGGGGTGATGGGGGTGATGGGGGGGGTGATGGGTGAGTGATGGGGGGGTGGGGGGGTGATGGGTGAGTGATGGGGGTGATGGGGGTGATGGGGAGGGTGATGGGTGAGTGATGGGGGGGTGATGGGTGAGTGATGGGGGGTGATGGGGGGGTGATGGGGGGTGATGGGTGAGTGATGGGGGGTGATGGGTGNGTGATGGGGGGTGATGGGGGGGGNTGATGGGTGAGTGATGGGGGGTGATGGGGGGTGATGGGGGGGGGTGATGGTGACGTGATGGGGGGTGATGGGGGGGTGATGGGGGGGNTGATGGGTGGTGATGGGGGGTGATGGGGGTGATGGGGGTGATGGGGGTGATGGGGGGGTGATGGGTGAGTGATGGGAGGGTGGGGGGGTGATGGGGGGGGTGGGGGGTGATGGGTGAGTGATGGGGGTTGATGGGGNTGGGTGATGGGGTGAGTGATGGGTGAGTGATGGGGGTGATGGGGAGGGTGATGGGGTGAGTGATGGGGGGGTGATGGGTGAGTGATGGAGGGGGTGGGAGGGGTGATGGGGGGGTGATGGGGGGGTGATGAGGGGGTGATGGGTGAGTGATGGGGGTGGGAGGGTGATGGGGGTGATGGGGGGTGAGGGGGGGCAGCCCCCGGGTGGAACATCGCCCCCCCCCCAATTTGTTCGTTTCCGTTTGTATCTCAAAACCAACAACAATGAAAATAACAACAATGAAAGTAACAACGACGACGATGATCTACAGCGCAATAATAAACAAATACATAGA
>WFAB01003434.1:0-7500 GCA_018977245.1 Lethenteron camtschaticum | reverse complement strand
ACCCACATCCCATCGCAGAAAGAAGAAACAAAACAACAACACAGAAAGACACCGTTGCAAAAATAAACCCTTCACCCATCACCGAATATAAGTAACTTATGGTTTATATATATATAAATGTATGTGTGTGGGGGAGTTTGGGGAATTGGGTTGGGTAAGAAGCATTGCATCTTACCACCGCGTGTGTAGTATTTCCAAGGGAGGGATTTATCTCTATATATATTCCATGCGTAAACAATCACTAGCCCTTGTCTCTCGCTCCCTCTCTGTGTGTGTGTGTGAAGGACTCAGCGTTTTGTACACCGCAACGATTTGGTGGTGACCGAGGCATACGTACGGACGGTCAAAAGCTGCTTGAAACGCGTCAAAATAAAAGTCTCCCTGGACCCAGACGTTTTCCCAACGTCCCACGAACGTCACCGTTGGACGTCCAGCGGACGTTCGCAATTCAGGACAGGCGAGGGGGGTTGCAAGGAGGGGGGGGGGGTGGGGGAAAGGGCTCTTATTTTGACAGAGCGTGCAACTGTACACATTCGATCACCGTATAATAATATATATATCATGAATATAGCATTTTTTTTTGTTTCAATATATATACGTTTGTTCCCATACCCTTCCCCTCAATCAAACTAATTTTTTTTGTTTCTTTGTTAAATATAGAGTTTTATATATAAAAAAAACACCGCCACCATCACCGCTTTTTACTTTTTTCCCCTCTTTCGATAGAAATCATCTCCCTCGGTCGGTCGCGGCGAGGAGGGAGACGGGGGGGGGGGCACGGGCAATGCCCCCCCCTTTCTTTTCAAAATAAAAGTCAAACGTTTGGGCAACGTTGGGGGTGGTGGTGGTGGTGATCGAGAGCCAAGGAGAATCTGGTGCTCATCTCAAGCGCTCACGTGTTCACACACCCCAATCAACGTCACCACCGTCATCGTCACCATCGTCACCACCGTCATCGTTACCACGATCATCGTTATCACCACGACCACCGCCACCACGACCACCGTCACCACCGTCATCATCACCACCACCATCNTCATCGCCACCACCACCGTCATCACCATCATCATCACCACCACCACCGTCATCACCACCGTCATCATCACCACCACCACCGTCATCACCATCATCGCCACCACCACCGTCATCACCACCATCATCACCACCATCATCACCACCACCGTCATCACCACCGTCATCATCACCACACCATCACCACCGTCATCATCACCACCACCATCGTCATCACGACCGTCATCGTCACCACCCCCATCGTCACCATGACCACCGTCACCACCACCACCGTCGTCACCACCACCACCGTCATCGTCACCACCACCGTCATCGAAACCACCATCATCATTATCACCACCACCACCGCCACCACCATCACCACCGTCGTCACCACCACCACCGTCACCACCACCATCGTCACCACCACCACCGTCACCACCGTCATCGTCACCACCCCCATCGTCACCATGACCACCGTCACCACCACCACCGTCGTCACCACCACCACGTCACACCACCACCGTCATCGAAACCACCATCATCGTTATCACCACCACCACCGCCACCACCATCACCACCGTCGTCACCACCGTCGTCACCACCGTCATCGTCACCACCGTCATCGTCACCACCACCATCATCATCATCACCACCACCATCACCACCATCGGGTGACCCCCAACGCAGCGCACGGGACGAGTCGTGCGAGCCTCTCCCTCGCGACTTCCTCCTCCTCATCATCATCACCATCATCACCATCATCCTCCTCATCATCATTTCCATCTCTTCCCATTAACAGCGGCGGTAGCAGCGGCTTCGATGCAGCCACCGAAGCCGGAGGGAGCGAGGCAGGCAGGGGGGGGCCTGGTGCGGAGTGAACATCAACACCGGGAAGACAAAGGCGGTCGGGCGGGGGGGGGGCTGGCCACCTGACCCCTCGTGTGCCAAAGCGGGGGCCTTCATAGGTGCTGCTCGCTAACAGCACTTGCCCCTGCAGTCTGTTGAGGCTACACGGGGATCTTTGTCTGTGTCTACCTTCATAGGTGCTGCTGCTACACGCTAACAGCACTTGCCCCTGCAGTCTGTTAGAGGCTACACGGGGAGCTTTGTCTTTGTGTGGGTGGGCTGGGCCCCCAAGCGTGAACAACAACCAACAACAACCACAACAACTACAACTTGTTGTGGCCATCCTAACCTCACCTCCCTCCACTCCCTCCACTCCCCCTCCCTCCCTACACTCCCTTCACTCCACTCCCTCCTCCCACCCCTCCCTCCATCCCACCCCTCCCTCCCTCCCTCCCTCCACCATCTCAACTCCCTCCACTCGCCCCCTCCCTCCACTCCCTCCACTCCCTCCCTCCACTCCCTCCCTCCACTCCCTCCACTCCCTCCCTCCCTCATCTCCCTGCCTTCACTCCCACCCC
This sequence comes from Lethenteron camtschaticum, assembly GCA_018977245.1. NCBI lineage: Eukaryota > Metazoa > Chordata > Hyperoartia > Petromyzontiformes > Petromyzontidae > Lethenteron > Lethenteron camtschaticum. Next base: position 5,062 of record WFAB01003434.1, on the reverse strand, counting down.
TCCCTCCCTCCACTCCCTCCACTCCCAACACTCCCTCCACTATCTCCACTCCCTCCCTCCCTACACTCCCACCCCTCCCTCCCTCCACTCGCCCCCTCCCTACACTCCTCCCTCCACTCCCTCCACTCCCAACACTCCCTCCACTATCTCCACTCCCTCCCTCCCTCTCTCCCACCCCTCCCTCCCTCCCACCCTCCACTCCCTCCACTCGCCCCCTCCCTACACTCCCCCTCCCTTCCAACACTCCCTCCACTACCTCCACTACCTCCCTCCCTCCACTATCTCAACTCCCTCCACTCCCCCCTCCACTCTGCCACCCCTCCCTCCCTCCCTCCCTCCCTCCCTCCACTCCCCCTTCCTCCACTCCACTCCCTCCACTCCACTCTCTCCCACCCCTCCCTCCCTCCGCTCACGCTGCGAGAGAGAGGCCTAAGTAGCAGCAGTACGTCATCGCAACAGACCTCACGTACGTCATCGCAACAGACACGTACGTCATCGCAACAGACACGTACGTCATCGCAACAGACACGTACGTCATCGCAACAGACACGTACGTCATCGCAACAGACACATACGTCATCGCAACAGACCTTACGTACGTCATCGCAACAGACCTTACGTACGTCATCGGACTGATGACGTACTACACGTAGGTACGTACGTCGTATGGAACGGCAACGGGTTATGATGATGACAATAACGATAAGCGGCGTCGACGTTTGCGTTCGCCGGTAAATCTTGTTTTGATAGAGGGAAAGAAAAAAAATATATATATAGACCTTTTTTTTCTCACGTTTTTTTGTTTTTGTTTTCCCGAGAAGGTCCGCCGAGAAATCGCGAACCGGTTCTCCCGGTGCGTTTCCCCGCACAGCGTCACCCGCACGCACAGCGTCACCCACACAGCGTCACCCACACAGCGTCACCCTCGCAGCGTCACCCTCACAGCGTCACCCACGCAGCGTCACCCACGCAGCGTCGCCCTTCTCCCAGCGCGCTTCCCACAGCGTCACCCTCACAGCGTCACCCTCACAGCTTCACCCACGCAGCGTCACCCACGCAGCGTCGCCCTTCTCCCAGCGGCCTTCCCACAGCGTCACCCTCACAGCGTCGCCCTTCTCCCAGTGCCCTTCCCACAGCGTCACCCTCACAGCGTCACCCTCACAGCGTCGCTCCTCTCCCAGCGCCCTTCCCACAGCGTCACCCTCACAGCGTCACCCCTCTCCCAGCGCCCTTCCCACAGCGTCACCCTCACAGCGTCGTCCTTCTCCCAGCGCCCTTCCCACAGCGTCACCCTCACAGCGTCGCCATCCCAGCGGCCTTCCCACACAGCGTCGCCCGCACAGCGTAGTTCGAATCCCGGGCCACCGGCCGTCTTGCCACCACCGTGACGTCCACCACCGCCGCCGCCACCACCACCATCATCCACCACCATCCACCGCCGCCACCGCCGCCACCACCACCGCCGCTCGCTCAGCTCCTGCGCTGGGCCGCTGCTGCTGAGCGTCTCCCGGTGAAGGTCCAGTGAAGGCCCGCGGGCGAGCGGGCGAGCGGGGCGTGCGGGGCGAGCGGGGCGAGCGGGGCGAGCGGTGCGAGCGGGGCGAGCGTGGCGTTGGCCGCCGTGTCCAGTCGCCGCCCGTCGGTTCATCTCGGGAAGAAGTGGCGACGGCTGTGGCGCCTACGGAGGCCTCGGTTGGGCCTCCGGCGAGCATGGGACGAAGACTTCTCGCTCTCTCTCTGAGAGTCACTCGGGGGTACAGACGGTGGCAGTGGTGGTGATGGTTGTGGTGGTGATAGTTGTGGTGGTGGTGGCGATGGCTGTGGTGATGGTGATGATGGCTGCGGTGGTGGTAATAATGATGGCTGTGACGGTGGTGATGATGGCTGCGGTGGTGGTGGTTGTGGTGATGATGGCTGTGACGGTGGCGGTGATGGTTGTGGTGGTGGTGGCGGTGAGAGTGGAGGCCGGAGTGAGAGAGGCACCGGTAGCCCGTGTCCTCTCCATCTTGCCGCTCTCCCCGTCTCTCCCCGTCTCTCTCTCTCTCTCTCCTCTCTCCGGCTCTGGCTCCCTCACAGCTTCTCGCGCGAGGCCACCCACACGAAGGGCCCCGACGAGTCGTCGATGACGCTCTTCACCTGCCGGTAGAGCTCGTCCAGCGTGTCGCCCTGCACCACGGCTGAGGGCCACACACAACAACCACTTACGAGCCTTGCGGGAGCAATCGGGCGTGAGCCACGAGTACAGACGCGTACGCACGCACGCACACACACGCACGTGCGCACAAACGCACACACGCACACACACACACGCCCACACGCACACACACACGCCCGCACACGCACACACACACACACGCACACACACACACGCACACACACACGCCCGCACACGCACACACACACACAAGCACACACGCACGTACGCACACACACGTGCGCACACACACACACGCACGCCCACACACACACGCGCGCACACACGTGCGCACACACCCACACACTCTCTCTTTAGTGCTACCATGTCGTTTTTGGCCGTCCTGGTCGTTTTTCCCTTCGATTTTTCCTTCCAGGATTTGCTTTAATAGCTGGTATTTGTGGTCGTTTCGGGCAATGTGGCCTAGGTAGTAACACTTCCTGCTAATGATGGTCTTCAGCAGTTGCCTGTCAGTAACCATATGTTGCAGAACCCACACACACACTCACACAGGATTCACGCGACCTCCAGCGCTGGTGACCACGTGACCAGGTGAGAGGCACCGGGTCCTCCCGTTGGCAAGAGCGAGCGAGAGGGTGAGTGAGTGAGATGGTGAGCGGGTGAGTGAGATGGTGAGTGGGTGAGTGAATGAATGACATGGTGAGCGGGTGAGTGGGTAAGTGAGTGAGTGAATGAGATGGTGGGCGGGTGAGTGAGTTGGTGAGTGGGTGGGTGCGTGAGTTGGTGAGTGAGATGGTGAGTGGGTGAGTGAGATGGTGAGTGGGTGAGTGAGTGAGTGAATGAGATGGTGAGTGGGTGAGTGAGTGAATGAGATGGTGGGCGGGTGAGTGAGATGGTGAGTGGGTGAGTGAGTGAGTGAATGAGATGGTGGGCGGGTGAGTGACATGGTGAGTGGGTGAGTGAATGAATGACATGGTGAGCGGGTGAGTGAGATGGTGAGTGGGTGAGTGAGTGAGTGAATGAGATGGTGAGTGAGATGGTGAGTGAGTGGATGAGTAGTTGAATGAGATGGTGAGTGGGTGAGTGAGATGGTGAGAGAGTGGGTGGGTAGTTGAATGAGATGGTGAGTGGGTGAGTGAGAGAATGAGATGGTGAGTGAGATGGTGAGTGAGTGGGTGGGTAGTTGAATGAGATGGTGAGTGGGTGAGTGAGATGGTGAGTGAGATGGTGAGTGAGTGGATGGGTCGTTGAATGAGATGGTGAGTGAGTGGATGAGACGTTGAATGAGATGGTGAGTGGGTGAGTGAGATGGTGAGCGGGTGAGTGAGATGGTGAGTGAGTTGGTGGGTAGTTGAATGAGATGGTGAGTGAGTGTGTGTGTAGTTGAATGAGATGGTGAGTGGGTGAGTGAGATGGTGAGTGAGTGGATGGGTCGTTGAATGAGATGGTGAGTGGGTGAGTGAGATGGTGAGGTGTTGAGTGAGATGGTGAGTGGGTGGGTAGTTGAATGAGATGGTGAGTGGGTGAATGATATGTTGGGTGAATGATATGTTGAGTGAGCTGGTGAGTGAGTGGATGGGTAGTTGAATGAGATGGTGAGTGAGTGGGTGAGTGGGTAGTTGAATGAGATGGTGAGTGAGTGAGTTTGCGAGCGAGTGAGTGGGTGAGCAGTTGAGCGAGCGGTGAGCGAGCGGTGAGCGAGCGGGTGAGCGAGCGGGTGAGCGAGATGGTGAGTGAGTGGATGGGTAGTTGAATGAGATGGTGAGCGAGTGAGATGGCGAGCGAGTGAGTGGGTGAGCAGTTGAGCGAGAGGTGAGCAAGCGGGTGAGCGCGCGGGTGAGCGAGCGGGTGAGCGGGTGAGCGAGCGGGTGAGCGAGCGGGTGAGCGAGCGGGTGAGCGGGGGTGGTGAGCGTTAGCCGAGCCCTCACCAGAGAAGAATTCTCCAAACTCCTGCTCCAGTTTCAGCGCCCTCTCCATGGCCTTGCGTGCCTGCTCCTCACTCAGACGCTTGTTCATCTCTCTGTGCGCACGGCGGTGCGTGGGGGGTGGGAGCAGGAGGGAGGGGAGGGAGGGAGGGATGGGAGGGGAGGGATGGGAGGGATGGGAGGGGAGGAGGGGAGGGATGGGAGGGGGGGAGGAGTGGAGAGAGTGGAGTAGAGGGATGAGAGGGAGCATGAGGTAGGAAGGAGGGAGGGGAGGGATGGGAGGGATGGGATGGGATGGGAGGGAGGGGTGGGATGGGAGGGAGGGGAGGGAGGGGAGGGTGGGATGGGATGGGAAGGGAGGGAGGGAGGGAGGGAGGGAGGGAGGGGGAGGGAGGGATGGGAGGGGAGGGAGGGAGGGGGGGGAGGGAGGGGAGGGATGGGAGGGAGGGATGGAGGGGAGGGAGGGAGGGAGGGATGGGAGGGGAGGGATGGGAGGGGAGGTGGGAGGGAGGGAGAGAGTGGAGAGAGTGGAGTAGAGGATGAGAGGGAGCATGAGGTAGGAAGGAGGGAGGGGAGGGAAGGGAGGGGATGGGATGGGATGGAGGGAGGGGGAGGGAGGGAGATGGGAGGGATGGGAAGGGAGGGGGGAGGGGAGGGAGGGAGGGATGGGAGGGGAGGGAGGGAGGGGAGGGAGGGGAGGGAGGGGAGGGGATGGGAGGGAGTGGAGGAGTGGAGAGAGTGGAGTAGAGGGATGAGAGGGAGCATGAGGTAGGAAGGAGGGAGGGAGGGGAGGGAGGGGAGGGAGGGAGGGAGGGGAGGGAGGGGATGGGAGGGATGGGAGGGAGGGAGGGAGGGGAGGGAGGGAGGGAGGAGGGAGGGAGGAGGGGAGGGAGGGGAGGGAGGGGGAGGGAGGGATGGGGGGATGGGAGGGAGGGGAGGGAGGGAGGGAGGGAGGGGAGGGATGGGAGGGAGGGGAGGGGAGGGA